>RPOG01000180.1:522500-665426 GCA_008086565.1 Thalassoma bifasciatum
TATATGAATGTGTGTGAGGGGCTATAGTCGAGAAAGAGAGATTATGATCAAGCAGTGTGTTTGTGGGAGTGAGTGAAAGAGGTTTTGTGTACTGAGGAGGTGAAACCAGGTTTAGTTGGTTCTGAAGCTCTTGTGTGAAAATGAGAGGCAGCCACACACCGTTTGCAGATTCAAGGTTTAGTGGAGTTCTAGAAATGAATTCTGAATGATTGATTTTGATGTGTTTTAATTGCTGGTTCTGGAGTTAGCGTATTTGAATTGGATCTGGTATTCAGGTGATGCGTTGAGCTGTGGTCATTTTTAGTTTAACTGTGTTGATCTGGGGCACATGTTTAGGTTAGTGTTGCATGACTCATGAGGTAAGCCCTCAAGCAGGTGGCCCTGGTTTCAAATCCAACCTGTGGCATCTGTCCTACATCACTCTTTCCTACCACTCTGCTTTATCCACTGCCCTTTCCGCTCAAATTAAACCCATAAGATGACTCAAAAAAATTAAATGTGTTGATCTGCACCAAACTGGTGAGCAGCACCATCAGTGAAACAGAGTCAGGATTGTAACTCACAGCTTTGCGGCTTGCCAAGCTTGTTTGTAAAATCACAACAGAAATCGAAAACCAAAACCAGTTCATCACATCTCCTTTTCTACCTCGTACCCAGTGCTTGAGTTGAGGAGGGATGAGAGGGGATGAAATTGAAATGATCTGAATCACCCTTCTTCAAAAACAATCACACTTTTTTGCTTCCTTTTAGTCATTTTTATCAATTAATCTTAAAGTGTTATGACTGTTTTAGCATTGCAAATGTTACCATCATTTCAACATTTAGGGGGTTTGACGCATGTTGAGTAAAGTATTGTGAGTAAGGAGACACATGCAAATAGCACAACCTTTTTTTTTTCAATTGATAACAGGAAGCGGTTTAGCAGGGCCGGTGACGATGTTCAATTTCAGTATCATGGCCAAAAGCGACATGGACAACTTTACCATGATTAACCAAAGGTGTAATCCCTGGACATGAGTGATAATAACTCATCTTTTGATATTAGAATAGAATCTATTTTATTAATCTCTGAAGGAAGATTCAGGAGTTTATGTTTCTTTCCCTGTAACACTGACTCGCATTATGCTTTTAAAAAAGCTAATGTTAGTTCTGGTTTAATAAGCCGGGGCCAAGTAAGAGATAATCTTAGTCTGTCTGGGATTCTTCAGGCAACAAAAAGAATTTGATATTAAAGCTAGGTAAAGTAAATGTAGCAAACATTAATGTCACTGAAAGGGGGAATGAGATCCTGTAGTCAGAAGAGTTTATTAATAATAATAATAACAATACATTTTATTTTGAAGCGTCTATCAGGACACCCAAGGTTGCTGTACAGAGGATAAAAACAGAACATCAGCATACAAATAGAATAAAAAGAAGCATACAGGGAATAAGGTGAGGGACCATGTGAAACAGTAAAAGATGGTAAGCAGATCTGAGTTTTGAGTTTGGATTTGAAGATGGGGAGGGTGGCAGAGTTACGGAGGAAAGACGCAGAAAGATTATGAGTCTCAACTTGTACAGAATAGAAATCATCTACTGTAAAAAGTTTAAAGTCCTAATTTCAAAAACCTTATTGCTGCCATTCTTACTGTCTTTCTCAGTCTTTGTTTTTCCTCTGAGGGATCACCTTCTGGTACAAATAGATCTATATTCTCAGCCCAAATAAAATATAAATTTGAAGCCCCTTCCCCATCCTTACCTGCCCGTCATATCACTCCCCCTACTCCCAGACAGACATTCACACCCACACGACACACACACCAAACACACAGTGACCCCCAGCGCTAAAATAGGCTCTCAGGAGCGGTGCAGAGCGATGAATTGGCTCTATGGCGGGGGATTTTCACCCTCATCCCCTTTTTCTCTTTATCTTTCTCTCTCATTCTCTCTTTCTAATCATTTGTGGGCTGCGACTCTTCAGAGTTCTTATAATTGTCTCGTTCAGTCCCTCAGCCTTGCAATAACTGCAGGATACGAGGGCTCACAGTCTAATACTGATACCACAGCCATATATATATTTGTGTGTCTGTGTGTGTGTGTATGGGTGTAATGACAAGAGGGACAGAGGAGTGTGAAAATATGAGAGGTAGGAGTGTACTTTGAGAGATCAAGGAGAGACAGGGTATGTTTGGTAATGGATTGCATTTCTAAAGCGTTTTCTCTGACTCCTCACAATCTATGAGGTTCCTTCGTCCTAAATCAGCTCTGAAAGGTTCATTTGAGTCCACACCTCTCTCAAACTTCTCTCTCCACATCTGCCTTTGTGATTAATTTCAACAACTGAAGCCTTCATTCTTCTTTTCTTTTCTTTTTCATCCCCTCCTCCTCGTTCAGCGCACTCACATCTTTCTCCTGTCTTCATGCAGGTTTGCAGGAGTCGCCGCTGGCCAACGGGCACGGCCACAGTGGGCGGGACTTCCTCAGGAAGCAGATGAGAGGGGAGCTGTTCTCGCCGCAGCAGATCGAGGTATTGGACCGCCTGTTTGACAGACAGCCTCCCTGTCCAATCCAATCCAGCTCTGACCTCTATGTGAGCCCTGACTCTGGCAAGGTAAGGGCGTGGCACCGTGCAGGCTCTGGGCTCAGGCTGAGTGTGGGGACAGGTCATACATCAATGAGATTGTAGCTGTCATGCATTCATAACACAGAGTAAAATACTAGGAGAGCTTTTGGGAAATGAGCTACAGTTGGAGTGTCTCCAGCGAGGTCACTCACTCCTTCAACTGAGTGGAACTACAGTGCTTGGCCAAAAAAAAATAGTCGCCACCCGAAAAAAAAAGGTCACTGCCTTTAGCTTTGATTACAGCACACTGTGGCATTGTTTAGATAAGCTTCTGCAATGTCACAAAATTTATTTCCATCCAGTGTTGCATTAATTATTCACCAAGATCTTGTATTGATGATGAGATGAGAGTGTCTGACCGCTGCACAAAGCCTTCTCCGGCACATCCTTAAGATTCTCAATGGGGTTAAGGTCTGAATTCTGTGGTGGCCCCCACAGGCTTGTACAGTAGGCACTAGGTATGATGAGTGCATCACTTCACCTGCCTCTCTTCTTACCCTGAACCAAGACAATGGTTCCCCACCATCCCTCCAGTTTTTAATGATGCATTGGACAGTTCTTAACCCAGTTTTAGTAGTATCTGCAGTTTCCTTTGATGTTTCCTCTGCTTGATGCATGCCAATGATTTGACCCTTCTTAAACAGACTAACATCTTTTCCACGACAACAGGATGTGTCTTTAGCCATAGTGACTTAAGAAATGAGGAGTTACTCATTGCATCATCTGGGGTTAAAAAACTTGTTGCTAGCTGAAGGATAATCTCTCATGCAGTAATTATTGTGCCTATTTGCTCGCTTAAATCCAGGTGGCGACTTTTTTTGGGCCAGGCGATGTACATTTTAGTCGTTTCAGTGGTCACAGGTGAAAATATATTTCTAATTTGTCACCTGAAAACTCAACATTAAATGTGATAGAAAAGGGGAATCTTACTGAACTTCATTAACAGACATTAGGATATTTTCAGCACAGGATGTCCAGGGGGGTAAACTGAATCTGTAACACTGCAGCTCTGGAAACAGCAAGGGTTAGCTTGGAGAGCTAATGTTTCTCAGAAGTACCTACTTTATTTTTTATCCATTAGTATGTTTTTCATTGTCCATTGAAAAAGGAACTTAATAAGGATAATTTAGACCCATCACAGATCATGACTAAGGGTAGTGTTTCATGCTTTCTCTCTCTCTCTTACCTTGTCCTTTAAAGAAATGCTTGTCTCTGCTTTTAGCTAAAAGCCTGTCCTGCCTGCTATGCCTTGCCACGCCGTGTCAATCTTAAAAAGTTCTCCATGTTGTCAAATTGATATCCAATCTCAAATTGTTCTTTGTCTGATCATCACATCCTTGCTGAGTCTATTTTTCTGCTCTGTCGTGCTCTGTGATCTGAAAGTGTTAGCCTCAAGCTGTGTTTCCCCGTCAGTCCGACAGTCTGCTGTGAGTTTCTGAGCTCTGATGGATGTTGTGATGTCTGCAGCAGAGATCCAGTCAGGCCTGGCCTATTGATGTTTCTATAATCTAGATACACCGCAGAGGTTAATGAGCATATTGACCCGGCTCTCATTATGACCTCACTTCCTGCTGCTCAGGGACAGCGTTGAAGCCGTGCGTATGCTGATGCATCTTGGGAATGTGCTGCATAAGTGTGGTGTGTTTGCATGTGAATGAAAAAGATGGAAAAACAAGTTTGTCTGTGTCTTGATGCTGCATCTAAATTGACCTCCAGCCCTTTTCCTGCTTGAAGTTAATGTAATTCTGAGTGGAATGGACAGGTGTAAGTAGTACACTGAATAACAAAACAACAACAAGCTAGCATTTGTATTCTCTTCTTCAGTAACCTCTAATTTGAATCCTCCAGTCAAAATTAAGGAAATATTTTTCCAGTATCCTAAAATGACACTTTTGTTTCTATAACCTTTAAGATAATGCTAGCTTGGGCTTTATTTATTCAGCGAGTGTCAAGGGCAGAGGGATAAACACACACAGGAGGAGTGGAAGTATATGGAGTTACATGCAGGCTACAGCCTTAGACCTTTAGGGCACAGTTTGGCTTTTTAGCTCTTTCTCTCCCATGTGACCGACATGGCGAGTGGAGTGGCACAGGGCGAGAGGTCGACAGGGATTGGCTCTAGTAGCTCTATAGACTACGACTCAAGACTATAATACCCATGATTCATAGGTCAGTGTCCTCACTGAGCCCGGTCAATCCACTGGGGTCTGGGGATAGGGGGCTTTAGACTGTGGGTCGCCCTGGGGTCAAACTGGAACTGCATTGTGATTAGAAAGAGGCACACACACAAAAATCTACATCAGTATCTGTCCCTCTACCTCCGCTCCCTGCGTTTGTCCTGTCTAGTCGACCACCCCCCCTCTTACCCCAGCGTGCATTTCCCAGAGGGAATGATTGACAGTCATACCCTTAACGTTGACACTCTGACAGCCACAGCTCAGCCTCTTTGGTATGTGGGCTGAGGTGTCTTTGTGTGTCCGTGTTTGTGTTTGTGTATGAGGTCAGGCTGGTAGGGCTATGGTCAAGGAGGGTCACACTGTGTTGTGGCTGACATTCCTAAATGAAGACTTGGAACTGCTGTTGGCTGTGGTGCCTCAGCAGCTGCGTGTGTGTGAGACTTTGAATTCAAATGTGTGTGTGTGTGTTGTTGGAAGAAAGAGAAAAATGATGGCTCATGAGCAAAGGTGCAAGTGGCTCAATTTCATGTGCCAATCGTATATTACAATGGTATACTAATATACTGTAATTTCAGCAGTTATTTCCAGCTTCTCATTATCTTTCAGCTTTCTGGCTGTGAAAGACGAGCCTCATTCATTATTTCTTTGTTCGTTTTCACTGAAACAGATAAAAAAGTAAAATTGCTCACGTTCCTCACAAGCAAATCTTATTTTATCTGTCACTAGTTGTTACTCTTCTATCCTGTTTGTCTCAGACCTTTTCTTTATCTCTCCACACTAACAAGCCATCCTTTTATCTCATCTCCCTCCCTGGCTCTTGTTCCCTCTCTCCCTGTAGTCTATTAAGTCCCACTATTAATTTGTGTGTGTGCGTGCTCAAATGTGTGTCTGCATGTGTGCCTGTCAGAGAGAGTTCATTTGAATTTCCCTTCAATCACTTCCTATTACCCAGGTGATAAATCAGCAGGGCTGATGGAGCCTTCGCCCATCCATGCTGCTCTGGGTCCAAATGCCCAATCCAGCACCCAGTACTCTGACTACACTGGGCTGGGCTGTAGAGAAAAAAATGAAAATATCCATTATACTATACACCAAAAATAAAGAAAGGTGAAAAGAGAGATAACTTAAAGGATCAAAACTCTTTTGATGGATGAAAGACTCTGACCTTTTCATGTGTCATACATTTCCTTAAAGATACATTCTTACAATTAAATCTCCCCGTTTCACAGTATTCTCTTTGCAAACTAATCCGATCCCAAATCCCAGAACTACAATGTCGTATCTTCGGCACAGGGGTGTGAAACAAGCAGAAGTGTGTGCATTCCAACTGTCCAAGCACTTACAGACTGAGTCACAAAGAGAGAAATTCATTTGTGACCTCTGACTTTGATTTAGTTTTCCAGTGATATTTTCACCGGGTGTGAAACAAAATGCTTCCACTGCTCAGAGGAAGAAGAGACATGGCCAGGAAAAAAAGTCTAGAAGGATGGTGGGGAGCCACCGTCTTCCAGGAGGAAATGTTGTCGGAAAAAAATCCTGAATGATCATGATCGCTGATCACATAAATGCTTGGCCAAATCAAAGGCTTCAGTTTGCTAGGAGCATAAAGATTGGACTCAGGAGGAATGGAAGAAGGTCATGTGGTCTGATTAGGCCAGATTTACCCTGTTCCAGAGCGATGGGCGCATCAGGGTAAGAAGAGAGGCAGGTGAAGTGATGCACCCATCATGTCTAGTGCCTTCTGTACAAGCCTATTGGTGCAGTGCTATGATCTGTGGTTGCTTATTTTAACTTATGTTTACTTTTCCCTTTCACCATGTTTCTGTCCTGTTTTGTTTTCCATAGTGTGCCATGGAGCAACAGCAGACAGAATCCTTACATCAATGATTATGTTTTCATCTTATTTGTAAGAATTAACCAGTGTTTATCCCTTATTGCATTAATAAACTTAAATAAGGGCAAATTTGGCCCATATTGACTGTATTTCAGCCACAGAGGTGTATCTTTGCATTGACATGAGACACTTTTTGCATCCAATATCACCTGACAGACTTTGATGAACTGTCTCTTAAATGTTTTTATATTCCTCTTTTTTTGTCTAAATACATGTTTGGTTTTTAGTTTTATAGAGGGTTCAATGACAGAGAAATCAGAAATGCACCAGGATCAACTTTTTGACCAGTTTTATGACGTAGTCCAAAAAGGTTCAACTAGGCTGACCGTATTTCACTGAAAAAAGTAAAGGTAAAAAGAAGAGACTGATCTACATATAAAACCTGTTATGATGTGTCATGGGACTACTACAAGCAGTAACCATTAGTGTGCTTTTTAAGTCATAAATTAGAAACCTGAGCCCGTTTCTTCATTCAAAATTCATAAACTTCTGCAGCCTCTCTCCAGAGTGGAGGTCTATCTGGCCCGTCAGGAAATAAATATCCTCCCCACTGCTGCCACGCTCAGTTTGAGCGCAGATGAATTCCTTCCCGCAATCCCTGTCTCGGTTTGTGGGCCTCTGAGGGAATTGTATTTGTTTATAGTGAAGCCTTTTTCCATCAGGAGTACACAAGACAATGTGGAGAGAGGGAGAGAGACGGATGGAGAAATCCAGAGCTATTTGGGGAATGGAGAAAAGGGGAAATACTATTATGCAAATGGTGCGAGCCATCGGAGCAGCTCCACGTATGAGTGTGTGTGTGTGTGTATGTGTGTGTGTGTGTGTCTGTGTGTGTATGTCAGAGGGCCGATTAAGGCTCATCTGTTATTGATGTGAAATTTGGCCCAAACTATTACCTTCACAAATGTGAGTCAGTGGTCCAACCTGCCATGTGTAAGTGGGAGAGCGAGGGAGTGGGTGGAAATCAACCAATAAGAGACTTATATTTTTGTGTTCCAGAGTGTGTAACAAAATGTGGATTACCATACCTTGTGTCCTTTCAATGCACCCTGTTTGTTAAGGTTTTGAAAATCTTGTCACTTTTGGGCCAGTGTGAGTTTCAGACTGTGGAGATAGAATGAGATAGAAAGACATATGAATGGACCATTTTTAGTTTTCATTGTTTTAACTATTTTCAGCCAGCATTGGTTTGTTCTCGTAGTGCTTTGAATTCATCTTAATTTCAGTTAGTGGCATAGATCATGCAGAACATGGATGTTGTCTCAATAGTGTCACTCATCAGTTTCTGAATAGCCATTGTGAGCCCAAAGATGGTGATTTCTTGAGTAGACATACTGGCAACTGCAGTTTTTGGCACCTCTGTTGGTTTTACTTTTCAAGATGAAGGTTTTCACTTGGTTGCTCCAAGTAATTTCTCCTCCTGCTCCCGTTATTCAGTCACTTCTTTCCTGATCTCTTACTTGCAACCATTTCTTTGCGTCGTCTCTCTGTCTTTGTAACTTCAGCCCCCTCTGCCTTTGACTTCCCACCCCAGGTCAGTATCCCAGTCCATCTTTTCTTTTAACCCTCCATCCTAACCCTGTGCACAACTCCCCCATCACTACAAGCACCTCCATCACCCCTCCAAGCCCCAACCCTTTCAAGGCAGCTGCGTCCCCCCTCTTTGATGAGGGCTGATGGCGCCTTATGAGCGCTGGAATTGACAACATTTACGGGGCCGAATGAGAATGATCCATCTTCCTTAGCGGGCCTGTCACCCCACTGGCCAAACTTCATCATGGCCAATTACCACGGCAGACCCCGTCTTCTCTACCGTCGCTGGTGCCTGGCCCCCATCTACATGGAAACATGGACACATTAGACACCATTAGAATAAGCCAAGAGAGGGAGGAGGGGTGGCAGGGAAGGTGGGCTTGACTGGGTGGAAAAAAACTACAGGTGTGATGTGAGAGGAGAGAAAAGAGGGCTTCAAAACGTGTCTGAAGTGTAAAGAGAGGTAGAAGTGTGTGTGTGTGTATGTGTGTGTGTGTGTAAACTGTACAGGGTAAGCTCTTATTTGGCAGGTCACAGTCCAGTGGTTGTGTTGTGTGTTGACGAGCACAGGGGTGTTTAAGAGGTCAGTGAGCACAAACACACGCCTACACTTACACTTACACACTAACACGCACTCAGATGCAGCGGCATTAAAAGGGTCATTGCGAAACTCTCACCTCATCATTGAAAGGAAATTCTGATTGCTGTCATTAGTGTACACACACACACACACACTCACACTCACACTCACACACACACACACACACACACACACACACAAACATAAACACTCAATTGCACACTCAGCACTGACAGGAAAATAGAGCGGTTTTCAATTCGTGCAGAAAAGTGAGATTTTCAGCACAGCGTTTGCACCAAGTTGTCCCCAAAACATACATAACTCTCCAAATGCGTAATATGATTTCTCTGACACGTATTCGTAGCAAATAGTTTCACCAATGTCATTAAGTTAAAAAAATACTGCAGTTTTAAAAAACCTAAAAAATTCAAAAGGGAAGCATCTGCTCAAAAAGTCAGAAGTGGACAGGTCATTCATTCATCACGAGGGAAGCGATCCTGAAAACAGTGGTTAATCTATATCTAGGTGGTCATCATCATCACTGCCATCCACACACACACACACACACACACACACACACACACACCTATCCACACTCGTGCACACACACACAGGTCTGCTGTAGCGATGAGGATGGATGGGTCATGGCTCTGTGTTGGGGTCAGTGGGAGGTGAAGGGATTGTTTCCATTATCCATCCGTATGTCTGCTTTTGAGGAGAGAACACTTCACTGGTGCTCAAGTCTTGGATCCAAAAACCATCATGTTTATTTGGAACAGAAAGGGACTTGGTTTTGTGTAATTAATTTATTGATATTCAAGGGTTGTTTTCCAGTGTGGTTTTAGTTTTTCTGATTTCTGACAAAACAGGTGCCTCTTGGCAACCTTAAAAATTTCAAGAACCATGTATGGAAATAAGTTGTGATGGGTGGTGAAAAATATTCTTTGTCTGTTTTTTTGCCGTCTCTAAAAACCTTCCCACTACAATTTGACACTAACTGTTTTGAGTTTTGCCTTTTATCTTTCTTTTTTTAAATTTTTTTTTACCTTTTTTGCTGGCTTGTTGGCTGATTTTAATGTCTGGCTGATCACGTCCAATTTCTTTAATCCATATTTTTTCACTTGTTCTTCTCACTTGTACTTCTCTGAATGAATTTTCGAACTAATTGTGGAAAAGAGAGCAGATAGAGTTGTGAGCAGCTTCAGCGTCCATCAGTGTCAGTGCAATTGCACAGACTTCAGTCTCCAAGGCTAACTGAATTTACCAGACGTGCCCTTCAGAATTATTTTCTACAACACTGATTGGCCAAATCCACGTTATTATGCGCGTATCTTGCACTAGCAGCAGTGCCTTGTTGACTTTCTGTCTGTGCTCCATGAGTGCCTTTTCCAGCACCTACAAGGCAGAGATGACTTGTAGGTGCACTTAACACCTAACACTTTTTACCCACATTTCCAATAATTATTGATCAATAAATCAACCAATGGAAATGTGTTTTATGTAAATAACATTTTAATGGGTAATTCGTAAATATTGTCTTTTTTTAGATTAAAATAAATAAACATACCCTCCTCTAGCAAGGATGACGCTTTAGTGCCCTTTATCAGCCAGCTGCCACTGGTATTAAGAAAATAAATATGGATAAAGTATAAATATGGGTACCCTTTCTATCTGAACCTACCAATGACTGGTGCCTAGGAATCAGTATCAGTACTCATCTCTACCAATTTTTGGTACTTTTGTTCGTTTTTATGTGGTAATTTAATATAAGATTAATTTATATGATAACAAAATCTCAAAATATTTTAAGGTAACATTTATTTCTCAATTTATAAACTAACAAATATATCAAAACAAAATTCAACTGTGTGCACCATAACATCACAGTTCTTTCACAAATTTCTTCAACATGAAAACCCTTAATTGAGATTAACTGTAAGGTAATAAATTAACTACAAGTACGCAGTGTTTTTTTCAAAATAATGCAGAAATTAAAACCAAGAGCTACACACTCCATTTCATGGCATGGAAAATCACCTACTTTTCTACTCCCTCACATTCACAAGGATGTGTTCGGTATCGATACATTGTACTATTTGATTTTACGGGAATGGATACATGAGACTCAGTACTACTGAGGGAATCTGGTCGGTGCCTATAAAAGTACTGAATTTGGTTCCCACCCCTCATAAAGTGAGATGCATAAACAGACATGAACATATGATTCATCATCAAATTTTGACCACTTTGTCTTTGTACATCATTTTCATTTGCACTGAAGCCGAAGTCCTTCAACCTCCCTCTTTCAAGTTTCCAGAAGATCCACACTTGATTTAGCCCTGAAAACGATAACAACTAGATAATGCTTTGTCACTGCAATTTCCACCTTTCTATATGTTTTCACTTCTGAGTGAAAGTGTGTGTGTAAGTGTGTTCAGAGCACTGGGAGATTGTGTGTATGTGGGTTGAGATGATCACAGTTCTTATTGTTGTGTGTATCGGGGGAGACAAGAGGCTTTGTGTTAGCTGTGGTCTATATGATGCCACTGGGTGTGTTTGTGTGTCAGTGGAGGAAGTGTAGAATGTGTTTTTGGCTGTGTGAATGTGTGTGAATGTGTGTGAGGATGAGAGAGAGAGAGAGCTGATCCTGTGGTTATAGACTTTAGACTTGGTTGTACAGTAAATCCCTGTCTTTGTAAACAGATCAATAAACTCTCCACTGTAGGTTCCTGTAAGTGTGTGTGTGTGTGTGTGTGTGTGTGTGTGTGTGTGTGTGTGTGTGTGTGTGTATATGCTCTTGCTGAAGCTTCACTGCTCTTTGCTATGAAGAAGCATGTTGAATTGATCACAGCTGTAATGAACATCCACCTCACCTATGTATTCATGCTGTTTCTAACAGAAAATGTTATGATTTCTTCTCATTCACTCTCTCTTTACTTCTCTGCTTGGTTCAGACGTCAGACTATTCAGCCATGGCCTCACTAGCCGGGGGACTGGACGAGATGAAGAACAGTTTGGCCAATCCTGGTTCAGGAGCCGAGTTAGGAGCCAGTGTATCCGGTCCACAGTCGTATTCACTTGTTCCAGGTGAGAAAGACACTCAACTGAGCTTTTACTCCACAGTCAGTCCGATGTTTTGTTTGAACCCAAAATTTGAACAGGCAAATTTAAGCTTCTGTGGGGCAGTTTTTGGTCTCTGTTTTTGTCTTGTTCCAAATCTCATGCTGCAAACAATTTAAGAGTAAAAACATTGCTCATTAACATTTTGACCCTGTGGTAGGTGACCTTTTGGGGATGTACCATCCCTCTAACTGGGATAGGCTTCATCCCCCATGACCCAGACAGGGGAAAAAATGAATGGATGGATAAACAATCTTAACTGTGTAATAAAAAAGGGTTTGTTTGTCAGTTACTGACAGCAGTTCAGTAAATTAAAAAACAACTTCACATACTTCTTCCCTCTTTTGGTATTTTGACTCCTTTTGGTCATAAAGATCATCTCTAATGATTGCAGTCTGTTTCTTCAACAGCTCCTAAGTCTTCAAAATAATTTCCAAATGTGCTCTTTTTTTTTTAAACAGAACTGAAGCCAATTTGACTCTTTTAGAGGCTGGAATGTAGTGTGAGCTACTTTTTTTTTCCACAATCCAAACTTCACTTAACATCAAAATACATTCAGTAGTTACTCAACATAAAGTACAGACAACGTGTGAATATAAAGTTGACTGAAGGAAAATAAATAAGGCCAATCCTCCGAGTATAGATTAAACAGACTTAGCCTTAATTCAAAAAGAAATCCACATGCTAAAGATAAATTATAACATAAAAAATCAAATAAATGGGACACCAGTGCAGCTTTGTCCTTTTAGGATTTTTAACTCATGAGGTTAGTCCTTGAGTCTGTTTCCTCCTAAAAGCTAGGAAGGTATAACTTTTTAAAAAAATCTACAAGGTTAAATAAGTTAGATACAAAATCATAATAATTAGAGAGAAAGTCAAAGTTAGGGCTAGAAAGTCAAAATTATGTGATGACAACTAATGACTCTGGGATGAGAGGTCATATTTATGAGAAAAGTCTAAATTCTGAGAAAATAAGTCGTAGATCAAATTGGAAAACTCAAAATTACATGATAACAAGTAGAATCCATGAGTATGAGAATAATGAAAGAAGTGTTTTGTGAGATGAGAAAAGGTGGGTCATGACAAAAAAGCATCAATTACATAGTTAAAAGTGAAAATTACCAATGTTTTCCTATGTTAACACATTTTGGTGTAGTAGTTTGGACTGTTTTTGTCTCTAATTCATGACTTTTGTGTCTTGTTTCTTACTAAATACATAATATTTGGTTGATTTCTCTTTTTTTGAAACAGCATTTTCCTTTTCTTATTTCTCTTTCTGGATGATGTGGGAATTTGCTCTCTAAATACTGCTGTGAATTTTGCCTCCAAACATCATCTCATGCTGAGCAATAATACCTGATAAATCCTTTAAAAATCATGTTCACTGCACGGGTCTGACCTTAGTATGACTTTAGAAAAATACCGTAATCAGTATTCACCACACAGTGACGCAGCTAAATGCCTTTTAAGTCTACCTCAGCAGTGAAGGAGGCTACACAGATCCTAAGTGATCCTGTTTAAAGAGCTCAGTGCTTCAGATCTCAGGAGAGGGAGCAGCCGGGAGCAGGGGAGGAGGAGAAAAAAGGTGGATGAGGAGAGGAAAAGTAAGAGTCTCATCTCCTCCGTCTCCATTTGAGGGGTTTCCAGAGAGGCAGCGGTTAATTAAGAGCAGACCAGGGAGCACTTGGACAAGGCTACCACATTCCCATCTGTAATGAGAGGAATCATAGAGCTGGGATTTTGGGATATCTGGGAAGGGGCCTTTTTTTTGGTCTACTGAGAAATATTACCTGCTCCAGTCAGGAGGGAGAGACATGGACAGAGAGTAAAAGAGAGAGAAAGATGCAATTTACATTTCTGCTTATGCATGCAAACACACACATTCATCTTCACACACACCTTCTGAATATTATGCATGCATTTCCTTGCCTGTCTCTTCCCTCAGAATAGAGCTCCCTCTAGGGGATCAAATGTCTGTGTGTTTGACGCAATGTTATTGCTTTCCTAAAGGGTAGATACTCCACACGCATGCAACATTTAAAGATTCAATTTTCCTTTCCGAGGCTTTTGCAGATCTGTAGGGCATTTCCATTTTCCCTGATCTTCACCTAGTGGAGTCCGAAGGGACGCATTGTGCTCAGTGGAATCCCTCTATGTTCGACATTTGTTGCTCTGATAGCTGTTTTATACAGAGAGGCTGGAGTAAAAGAGAAGGAGAGCCAGAGGAAGCGTGTTCATCTGCTGCTGCCAGTGAGCATGGAGGAGACTTGTACTTGCTGTTGACCTCTACGGCAGAGCTGTGGAGAGCAGATACGTCAACACAACTGGCATGCATAAACACAAATACGCTGCATGCACAGACACAGAAACACACTCGCACACCTCTGAGGATCTGGCCCTGTCTGCCCCCTCTAAGTTGGGCTGTAGAGAGTCCATCTCTGCTCTCCTCCCTCCCTCTCTCCGTGCCCTGTGCACTGACCCTGAGCGGATGAGTAGCCCGTCTGCGCTAATGCCTTGCTGTCGCGTCAAACACAGAGAAAAACTTTACTACACTGAGACGGGAGAGGGGAGGCGGAGAGGGACAGAGAGGGCTGTGTGGAGGGGAGAGGAGAGCTGTGGGAGAGAAACAGAGGCAGGGAGGGAGGTGGAGAGGCAGATATTAAAGGAAGAGATCAGAAATATTACAGGAAGAGATACTGGAATCTCAGTTTGATTTGTAACCATTTTTTTTCTTTACTTTTCCCCTTCCCCATATCGGGTTCACTTCTTCTAACATCTCAGTGCCACATCCTTTGTTTTTCCTCCTGTTGATGTTTGAAGGTCAAATAACAAGAAAGGTTTGGGTGGATAAAACACAATGGTTGTCATTTTAGCCGTCTCTCTGGCTATGTCAGATTGTTAGTCAGTTAATGTGCTCCTAACGTCTCAATTGTGATATTCTAGACACACTGACTAAGAATTCTTGTTCTCCTGGGAATTAATCCTATCACATAGTTTTGGTTGCCTCAGACTTTTCTTGCAGCTACTTGCTTGGTAGCTAAAGCCATCAATACCATTTGGACCGTCATTTGTTGCTTGGTCAACATGTCACACCCTTCTTGATGATTTTACCCCTAAAACGTTGACAACCAAGTGTCTCATGGGTGAATCCTTTATCATGCGTTTTTCAGTGACTGCACCTCTGTCTGTTGAGAATACCCAAAGTTGCTTAAAGATTACAAAGTAGCTTCCTAACCCACATTTATTTAAAATACACCTTTTCTGTTTGAAGTAAACACTTTATATGATGAGAACTTTAACTATGTAATGAAGCCCATTTCCACCAGTTAAAGATATAGAAAATAGAAATAGAAAACTGGCTTTGTTGAGATTTTTTTTGTATAAACGATGTAAAAATTTTGAGGGAAAAAAAAATCAAAATTTTGAGATAAATAGCCAAAATTTTGAGATAGATAGCCAAGATTTTGACCTCAGTATCTCAAATATTCTGACTTTATCTAAAAATATTGATTTTTTTAAAATCTCTACCTTTGGCATTTTAGCTCAAAATTTTGTCAATTATCTCAAATTTCTACTTTGTATCACAGAATTTTGACCTCAAAATATCTAAAATCTGAATACATTATCTCAAAATGCTTACTTTTTCCTCTAAATGTGACATTTTGGCTCAATATTTTTACAATTTTCACATTATTTTGACTTTTTGTCCAAGATTTTGAGTATATATCTCAAAATATTACTTTTTATTCCACAACTTTGACTTTTTAGCTCATAGTTTTATGTGCACTCATAATTAACCCCGAGACATAATTTACCACCAAAAAGGAGGACATGTCCTGCCAAAGAGGATGTTTGGCCAACCTGCTGTTGAGGAAGTAATAAACAGTTAATGATACTTTTCAGTCTAAGTATCAGTCTCTGAATACTGTTGAAAAACCCTTCAAACAAGACCAACTCTAAAGACAGGAAAACATTTTTGAACTGTTTCAGAACAGTTTGTATGTGTTAAGTCAAAAAGTAACAATGCAACAACTGTCTGAAGTTTTGTCTGTGTTAGACTCCTTTTGTTCTTAGTTTGGACCTAAGACTTAATAAACAGTCAGTTGTTGTTACGGCTCCATGTGGGGCATCTCTGACTGGCCTCTACTTGTGATACCTAATTAATGTTTGAATGTCAAATGTCTAAGCGCTGCGTTTGTTTAGCACTCATGAATATAATTTCTATTCACATGGCTTTTTAGCTCCCTGGGAAACTAATGATAATGATATTTCAGCTGTCTCTTAAAAATCAAATCTGTTATTTGGCATTCAATGACATTTCTTTTAATGATGTAACTGAGAATAATATCCATGATAATACAAGAATCCAAATAAATAATTGATAGCAGGCTGCTGAACCAGCCACTGGGAAGCATTACCTCAGCTATAGAAATACAAACAGTTTTCCCAAACATGCTAGAGACAGATTTGATATTTTGTCATCTTGGATGGAAAGAAAACCTGTTATCATGTAGAAAAGATAATGAACTCATTCACTGTGTGAATTCAGGTTTTGCTTACTGTTATAAAAAAAAGGGAATTTGAGTTTTGAAAGTTAAGTAAGTCATCTGGTTGAGTTGTCTTTGCCTAAGACAGACTTATGTCATCATCCTCCTTTTACATCTGTGTCACACTTTTTTCAGTGACAGCTCCTGAAACATAACATACTGGTTAGCACTACCGCCTCAACAAAAGGTTAGAGGTGTATAAATATATATACACATACTCACACACACACTGCCCGGCCAAAATAAGGTGTCACCTGGATTTAACTAAGCAAATAGGTACAAGCCTCCTATGAGAAAACCACTGCACTGGCAATTATCTTCAACAAGTTATTTAACCCCAGCTGATGCAATGAGTAACTTCTCATTTCTTAAACAACCATAGAGAAAGACACATCCTGTGGTTGTGGAAAAAGATGTTAGTCTGTCTAAGAACAGTCAAATCATTGCATGCATCAAGCAGAGAAAACATCTGAGGAGAGTGTAGAAACTACTAAAATTGAATTAAGGACTGTCCAACGCATTATTAATAACTGGAAGGATGGTGGGGAACCATCGTCTTCATCAGTAAGAAGAGAGGCAGATGGATTGATGTACCAATAATGCCTAGTGCCTACTGTACAAGCCTGTGGGGGCAGTGTTATGATCTGGGGTTGCTGCAGTTGCTCAGGTCTAGGTTCAGCAACGTTATGTATCCAAAGAATGAGGTCAGCTGACCACCTGAATACACTGAAAGACCAGGTTATTCCATCAATGGACTTTTTCTTCCCTGATGGCACGGGCATATTCCATGGTGACAATGTCAGGATTCTGGGGCTCAAATTGTGAAAGAGTGGTTCAGGGAGCATGAGACATCTTTTTCACACATGGATTGGCTGCCACAGAGTCCAGACCTTAACCCCATTTAGATTCTTTGGGATGTGCTGGAGAAGGCTTTGTGCAGTGATCAGACTCTACCATCATCAATACAAGATCTTGGTGAAAAATTAATGCAACACTGGATGGAAATAAATCTTGTGACACTGCAGAGTTGATCAGTCACAGATTAAAAGATGCACTTAGAAAGAAGAAATACTCTAATTTTAAATCAGATTAGTTTCTTTGCTTCAATATCTATACATGACAAAACAGACAAACTTCTAATGCTCCTGCTGTACCACTACTTTATCTGTGTTCCACTTCCTGTTCTGTCTTCAATATTCTCTCCTCCTTTTTTTCCTTCTACCCTTTCTCCTTGTCTTTATGTCCTCCTCACTGTCCTCCTCCTCCTCCTCCTCCTCCTCCTTCTCCTCCTCTCAGTTGGTTAGTGGTGGTTAAGTGGAGGGGAAGTGAATGGGATTGATGGTGTTAGCATCTGAGCCGTTTATGATGATGATAAATGTGTGTGTGCAGGAGGGGTAGAGGAGGGTGTTGAAGTACGGGTGTGTGTGGTTATGTATGTGTGTGTGTCTGTGTGTGTGTGTGTGTGTGTGTGTGTGTGTGTGTGTAAATGATGATGATGAATGGAGGGCTCTCTCTCCACGCACTCTTAATGTCTTCTGCGTGCAAACATAGAGAAATGATTTGGGCCGACACACTGTCATGTAGTCTAATGCAGTTATATATCCAATCCAAGCACTGACAGACAGAGAGAGGAGGGAGGGGGGAGAGGTGGTGGTAAAGAGGGGAGGGGGAGTTGGTAAATTAATAGATGTCAGCTGATGGAAAACAAGGAGGAAGGAAACAAAGGAGGGACATCCTACATGTGATCCTGCATGGATTTTTTTTCTTTAAGACCCCGTAAGAGGTGCAGAGAGCTTTGCTGCTCTTGAACAACAGAAAACTGCTGCTCAGTTTATTTTCAGCATTGTCAGTATTCAAAGTCTAGAATCTTAATGCAGCTATGACAAGTGTCATTGTGTTATTTGGGCAGTTCTTCCAAGGTCATTCTGATTTTAATCTAAAAGCAGTTCAACTACACTCTTAGGACAACATGATTATCCTAACTTATTTCACTCTGTTGCTTTACAAATAACACTTTTTATTCAAGGTCAGGTAACAAATTTGGTGGTGTAGAAAGAAGAAATAGGAGTAGGAAAAAACAATTTAAGTAAAAGTTTGAGATCACAGTCTTTAAAAGACAAAATGTGTCATTTCTCTTTTTTTGCATTTTAAACTCTACTTAGAACCTTTTTAAGATTCAACAGTGCAAAACAGTCATTTCTGCAATTTCTCAACTTGTCTTGAGATTTTGTTCATGACTGTACATTACCTCTTTGCATCTTGTCAAAAGTTGTCTTGAACAAAAAAAGGTTGATTTAAAAAGATGATCCACTCTCCATTCATTTGCTTTAAAACACATTCATGCCATGTGATGGTGCTTATGAGGAACAAAGTCTGTACCCTGAAAAAAAAAAAAAAAAACAGATTCAGGCCAAAGGTGTCCGACCTCACACGTTGATGCAACAGATAGTTAATTCATGGATTAGCTAATGTATCAAACCACAAAGTAACACTAATATTGTGTTGTTCCTTCAATCCAGTGGGAGAATATTAAATGTTTTTGGTTAAGGACTGATGGTTGAACACTAAAAGGCTTCTAAAGTCAAAACTGATTGGTTCTGGGCACATACAGAGGTGGAAAACAAGGTTTCAAATTTGATTCTGCTGTTTATTGTAAAACGTGGTTATAGAGTGTTGATGACAAAATGATGTGTGCTTGTGGTTACAGGTCGAGATCTAGCCAGCACCACTCTGCCAGGCTACCCTCCACATGTTCCCCCCACTGGACAGGGCAGCTACTCCACCCCCTCCCTCACTGGCATGGTACCTGGTGAGTACACATACCCACACACCTGATTCCCATTTTTATGTGCCAGGTTTGTCAGAGAACCAACAGTCCCACCTGACTTTACAGCTCCACTGCCACCTCTGCTCTCTGCTGATCTGTAACTGTATCTACACGTGTGTTTGAATTCCCAATGAGCTGCTGTGTTTCCTGTGTGTCCGTGTGTCTTCAGGGGGTGTACTTAGCTCTGCCACTTTCTCAGTCTTGTCTGTGTGGCTGACAGCGCTCCCAGGGGGTGGTTTGTGCGTGAGGTTGTGTGTGTCTTAACATATATGGATGTGTGTGTGTGTGTGTTTGTGTGTGTGTATCATTAGAAAGCAGCCACAGTAGCACAGCTGTCCCTCCTCAACATTAGTAATTTGTTTTTAATGAGAATCACCAGTGACCCACGACTAATTCATTCATTCCCTTCCACTCCGCCTTCGACGCTGCTTTTGTGTTTCAATCCTTGACCACCACCATCCTCCTTTTCCTCTAATTCTCTCTTCCTTTCTCTTTCTCTTTCTCTGTCTTTCTTTCTCTTTTCGGTCTTGGTCAGTGTGAAGTTTACTCCCAGGGAGTAAAAGCAGAATCACAAAAGCAACAGCGGCAATAAAACAAAGTCGCTGTTGTTTACAAGTTTTCTCTCGATCATTCAGTTGGTGATACAGACACGCACACACACAAATACACACACATACACAGAGACAAACACACAAACTCTCGGTGGACATGTAGGAACAGCACGTCTTAAGATGGGTAACCCTGTCGCCCTGTCCCCCTGCGTTTACCCCATCCCGTCCTCAGGTTTGACAGCGTATTTGTGTGTGTGCGTGTGTGTTGGCATGTTATTGTTTGCATGCCTTTGTGTGTTTGTTTTTGACAGTGTGTGTGTGCGCGACCTTGACACTGAGCCACACAAGGGAGACCCCTGCGCCCTCCCTCCCCCTCGTCTCCTAAACAACCTGACACGTTGCCGTCACCGCAGTGATGACAAGGGGAGGATGTTCGCACCCAGGGATGCCATGGAGACGGCATCCCGACCCCACCTGACAGACGCAGATAAACACACACGCGCGCACTCCTGCACAGGGAGAAAACTTGGGTTGTACATCCAAACACGCACAAACAGACACACAAACATCTAAATTATTCTTTGAATCCTCTGACTGCAGAAGATAATCTCCTAACTTTGCTCCTCCAGCTCCACCGTGTTTTATCTCTGCACTTCTCAGGCAAATTATCCTCCTTTTTGTCCGCTCTGTCTAATATCATACCTTCATTAAGCAAGCAACTCTCTTCTGCTGTTCTTCTTCTTCTCTCTCTGCAGCAGGGGGGCTGACACTCAGAGGGGGTGTAGAGGAGCAGTGAGGCAGAACCGACAGAACGAGAGGGGAGAGAGGAGGGATAGAGGAGGGAGGAGTGGGGGGGGCATCAGGGTCTGTGACTGTCAGCTATGGGAGAGGAATCCCCCGGGAAGAGTAGAAGGTTCAGGAGAAGAGAGAGAAAGAGCAAAAGAGTGAGAAAAAAAGAGAGTGAGAGGAGAAGAAATATGGAAGAATGTTGTTTTGATGTGAAGGGTGATGGGCGGGCTGTAGTCTATAGACGAAGGAGAAAACTAAAGAGGAAACGGGGTTAAGGGAGGAGAGGGAGGGTGAGACAAGAGGAAGAGTAGACCCCAGATAGTAAGTAGTAAATGAGGGAGAAAAGCTTTGCTATCATGTGCTGTATGGGAGGAAGACTACAGTCTTGCTTGGATTTCTGGTTGAGTTGCTCTCCACCAGTTCGCTGGAAAGAAATGAAGGTTAAAACTTTGCTGGGAACAAATAAACTTGAAGAAACCCTTGAAAACAACATGTAAACACTACTCTTTTGTTGCTGCCTTTGCAAAACCAAAACATCATGATTATGTGTAAAATTCAGGGGTGTGTATGGACTCACAGTTTGGCTCTAGCAGGTTTTTTTCTTTTATTCAGTTTTTTCTTTTGGAGGGGGGTAACCAGAGGACTGGACTGCAGACAGAGCAGGGGGCCCTTGCTGCAGATGCAATGTGACGCAGCAAAACAAAACAAGCGACATGTTGAAATGAGAGGTGGACAGGGAAGAAGTCCGACTTCAGACCGAATGTCATTTCAGTCTCAGAGTGTGTTTAAATGCAAACTAGTGCTCAAGCCTGTGTTTTAGAGTATTTGAGTTTAATTCTTGAGGAATGTGAAACTGAGAGTTAGGATGTACTTTTAGCTTTTAATGAGATGCAATAAATAACATTTTAGAGAAAACATTTCTGCATCTGATTAAAAGTTTAATTACATCTTTGGGCTCTTTCCTCGATTAATTAGCATGAATATTCTTGAAGGAGTTCTCCAAAAAGATGCATAACTCTATGATCAATCATGTAATTCATGGGGGTGGCTTGTTGCTTGCAAAACATACACACAGTTTCTAAAAACTCCAACACTGGACAAAACCCAAAGACACTGAGAATGTCATATTTCAAAGACAAAGAAGCTCAGGGGATCATCCTCTCTGTCTTCTGCTGTGTTTAAACATGCCTGTTTTCTTGTTCTGTCTTCTGTTTCAGGGGGAGATTTTTCCGGAAGTCCTTATTCCCATCCCCAGTATTCCACATACAACGAATCATGGAGATTTCCTAACCCCAGTTTATTAGGTAGGTGTGCTCCATATCTCTCTATGCAGCCCTACTTATGGATCAATAATTGTATCAATGAATTTCATTTCATTCCACCTCACATCCCTGTTCCAGCCTTTCTAATACACTCTTGTAATATGCTGTATCTTTCATACTCCACTGTTCATTTTTACATCACATTTCTTTCTGGATTTCACCGTACAGTCGCATACACCATGGACATTTTAATGTTTCTGTGGAGGTATTCTTTTATAAAGACGGGCAATTTAAGGTGGGGGTGGATTGATCTGAAGGAAATGGAAGAAAGAGAGAGAGAGAGAGAGAGAGAACAGTCTTGCATTTTGGTACTTAATATTACTCAGTTGGAGCTGACTCTACTTATTCTTAATATTTCATACTGTCATGCAATGAGGAATCACTGTAACCTCTCAGATCAGTAATTCTGGTTGTGAAAGTAAAATCTGCAGAACACAGCACCAGGAACTAGCATATGTCTCCTTTATGACTACATTTTGTTATATTCTAATTTACTTTTTATTTCAGTTCAATTGACTTGAATATCTCTTACATAGAGCAATTGCTGTCACTATTGTCAAAAGGCTGAACAGAAGGAGAGTCTCTGATGTGTCATTGGATGACCAGGAGGCTGACAAATAGTGTTTACAAATAATCTAAATACCACTGATAATCTCATTTTAAGTTGTGGATAACGACAGGGCTTATATCCGGATAACACCTTTTTCAAGATCACTTAGAAACTCTTCACTGTCCCTTTAAGGCCTCTTTGTTTTTTCTTAGATTGGCTGGAACTCAGTTGGAGTCAGCATTTCTAATGTGGTGTCTGCTATTGTTTGGCTGCAAACAACTCATCAGAAACCAAGAGTATCAGCGTCTAAAAGTTATGCCTCGTTTCAAATAGGTTGTTTATGTTCAGACTTGCGATTCAACAGGTGAAAAAAAGGGGCTACTGAAAATAAGAACATTTATCCTCTTAAGCTTTCCGTAGAATGTTTTTCTGTGTATACCAAAAGCCAGAGGAGACATTAGTGAACAACTACAATTTTGTATGAAAAACGGGACTTATAACACATTCAATACCAAAATCTTGTCCAGCACCTTCAGGTTCAGCATTTTTATGCAGATTCTGTAGATGAAAATTAAGCATTTCAGAATTCCTAACCTAACTCTTGACTGTACATCAGTCTAACTACAAATCGTACCTATGAAATAATGACAATCAATTCAATTCACTTAACAATTTCGCTGTGTTTACAAATATTGCACTGTGAGAGATCCAGAAACAGCCCATTTCTCTTTGCATGTGTGTTATAGAAGGGAAATGAACCAACACTCAGAGTCAAAGTCATTGTCCAGGGAGCCATTTCAGGGGGCAAGTGTAAAGGTGAAAAGGTCAATGATTGACCCTGTAAAGGTCAAAAGGTGGGAGGGGTCAATTTTGTGCCTCAAGCTATCCTCTCCTCTCATCTCCTTACTTCAACTGTCTTTTTTCCCCTCCACCTCTCCTCTGTCCCCAGTGTTTCAGCAGGATTATGGGTCTCTCCTGGGGACGGAAATTGGCTGCTCCTCCAGTCTCTTCACCAGCCAGGCAGGACAGATGCAAGGTGGGTGAATGACCAAGAGAGAGGAAAAAGAGGATGATGGAAAAGTGACATGTGTCTGTGAGGTTTATGTGAAAGTAGAGAAGAAGAAAAATGATCAAAGACCACAGCCAGGAGAAAGAGGGGAACTTTTTGTATGATAATAGATTGGCGGATAGACATGAGCCACCGCAAGATTTAAGGCTGATGGTTGGGAGGAAATGTGGGGAAAGATGTGAGTAAAGGTGACAAATGGAAGAAAGAAGAGTTAAAAAAAGAGGGCAAAGAAGAGGAGAGAGGGCGTCTGAAGTCCTGACTGAGACTAAATAGTTTGTCAGAGAGGCTTAATGCCTCACTTCCCCAAAGAGCCTCCTGAGATTACCTGGACTGTGGACAGACATAACCTGTCAACACAGCTGGGCTGATTGATGGAAGAGACAGAAACAGGTGTGTGTGTGTGTGCGTGTGTGTGTGTTTGTGTGTGTGTGTGTGTGTGTGTGTGTGTGTGTTTTCTGTGTATCAAGGTGTGTGGGTGTGAGTCTCTGTGTGTCTTTGGGGTTACAGTATTGAATTGACCTTTTCCCTACGGAGAGAATAGACTCAAGGGATCAGCCGTAGTAGAGCTGTACTCTGTGTGTCAGCTTAGACTGTCACTTAGATAGAGTGTGTCTGAGAGGGTGTGTATGTGTGTGAAAAAGTGAGAGTGTTGGAGGGATGATTAGAAGAGTGAGAAAAAGTAGTCTCAGCTCCGTTTTTTTGGTCGTACATGACAAGGAAAGACTCCTTTTTTTGTGTCATTAGCTTCATCAGCTCGTGTCATCTCATCCTGTCCTTTCACTGTTCACATTCAAACTTTAATATCATCTCAAAAGAAAATTGAAGCTGCTCATTTCACAGCATTCAGTACCCCTGAGCGTCTAAAGGATAATTCAGATTTATTACGACTCAGGTCTCACTTTTGTCATTTTGACCATCAGACCTGTCTGTGGGTAATAAAAACTGCACTTTTCCAGTTAATTGCTCAAGTCTGTGAACATGTGGTGAGACAGTGGAATAGAAGTCGAATGGTCAAAGACCTGATTAAAAATGATCTTACAAGTTTGAAATAAATAGTCAGATTAGCCAAGGGAAAGACCTCCACGTTCTTTAGTCCAGTTTCTGTATATTTAAAGGGACTGTTAGGACTTTTTAATTGATCTTCGAAAAGTCTCACATCTAGATACACTGCCTTGCCAAAAAAGATTGCTACCTGGATTCAGCTAAGCAATTAGGTGCAAGCTTTCTATCTGTCATTACCGTATGGCTGATCTTTCAGCAAGGAGCAATCATGTGGTCCGATGAGTTCAAATTTACCCTATCCCAGAGCGATGGGCACAGCAGGGTAAGAAGAGAGGCAGGTGAAGTGATGCACCCATCATGCCTTGTGCCGACTGTACAAGCCTGTGGGGGCAGTGCTATGATCTGGGGTTGGTGCAGTCGGCAAATTGTTTAAGAGTGGTTCAGGGAGCATGAGACATCTTTTTCACCCATGGATTGGCCACCACAGAGTCAAGACCTTAACCCCATTGAGAATCTTTGGGATGTGCTGGAGAAGGCTTTGCGCAGCGGTAAGACTCTCCCATCGTCAGCACAAGATCTATGTGAAAAATTAATGCAGCACTGGATAAATAATAGATAATAAATAAATCTTGTGACCTTGCAGAAGCTTATCGAACAATACCACAGTGGATGTGGGCTGTAATCAAAGCTAAAGGTGGTCAAAATATAAGAGGGAGTGATTTTTTTTTGGTGGCAACTTCTTTTTGGCCAAGCAGCGTATATGCCTGATCATAATCCCCAATTTAAAATGAGGTTATCATCGCGAAAATGCTAATTCCTAGCTTCCAGATCAGGACAGGAGGGGCCAAACTGGACCAGATTGATTTATGGCTGACGAAGTGTAGCAATGAGAAGAGAGACCAGTTTTTTCTCTCCTGAAAATGATAACTGTGATTTATTTAGTCGTATTAGTGGAAGCAGGAGCAGAACTGTCTGGAAGAAAAAGGACAGAAGAGCAGAAGAAAGCTAAACAGGAAAGTGATAGAGCACAAGCTAAAGGCTAAAATACGGGTAAAGCTGTTTATGAAAATGTTCACTCCCACCCACAAGCAGCAGTTATACTTCAGTGATCTGCTCAAACCTGAAAGTCTATCAATAAAATGAAGAGTTACATTACGTTTGCTCTCTTTGATAGATTTGTACTAGCAAGACATCACCAGGATTCGCTAACGTTACTTGATTCACAAACTCATAAAGTTTGCTTGTTATGTTTCAACCAATAGCACCGCGCAATTGTTGATAAACACATCACTTCGTTGGGTTGTATCTGGTAAAAAGTTATCTTGAACAAAGAAAAGTAGTGTCAAAAAGAAGATCTGATCTACTTTCGCTCTCGAAACAAATACATTGCGACAGTTTGGCGCGAGTCCTCCGGCCAAAGGGAGTTGCTGTAATCCACTTCATATGGATTTTCCCAACAGACACTTTTTTTGAAAAAAAAAACCAAATCATTTTGTTTCTGCATCTTTTTTCAGGGTCGCCGTACTACTATGGTGCAACATCACGAGGGGCGGGCCCTGCTGCCACTGCAACAGCCTCTGCCTACGACCGTCACTGACCACTCCTACTGAGAGAAGACGGGGAGAACGAGGAGGAGACGAGGGAGAAAGGGAGGGATGGATAGCACCAGCAACACTTAGTACAAACCTGCCTGTGCAAGTGCAAATATGAGAATGAAGGTTTCAGCTGTTTTGAAGTCAGTGAAGTTTGTATTTTTTTTGTAAGACACTTACACATAACGCTGACACTGACAGGTTATTTGGGTGTTACAGTTGTTCTTGTGAAAAGGCATGAAAGAGACCAGTGACAAATAGGATCAGGAGATTTAAGTGATACCACAAGGCATGGATTTCTAACTTGTTCACAACCAAACATCTACAAATCCCCAAAATCAGTGTGTAGTGGCTGAATGTGTCGTGATCCACTGGGTAAAATGTTGTCGACATACTGTATGACTCATTTTTTTAAGCTGATTCAAACAGAATTTTCCTTTCAATAGTCTCTCAATGCCCCTGACATGAATCAAACTTCTATGCCATGCTACGGTGAAGTAAGGACAATCCAACTTTCCAAACTTTAAATGACCAAAATCAAACGTTACATTTTTGTCTTAGTCTTTTAATTCATCACCTGTTCCCTGAGATCCCAATGCTCAACAACCTGTTTACCTTTTGTACACTTCACCATAAAACTTTTAACTAGAATTTATCAACCAACCTTTTGCAAAGCCTCCTCCAGTTAGCCTAATCTCTCTCTCACTTGATGAATTTGATTTTTAATATCTTGGGTAACTTTAGCTGAAACTACCTCATAGTTATTACTGTGGGTAGTAGCAGCTACTTTTGTGGCCATGCTAACATTTGCAGCTTACTTTTAGTTAAATAAGCTGCAACAGTCAGGTTAAACAAGCACAAACCAAGATATTAATTTACTCTTTGTTTTGTGGACATTATTCAACACAATTACGTTTATTAAATGTAACTTCATGTTCAATGTCAGCATCTCTAGCCTGTTGTTTTCACTGATAACTTCAACTAGTGCTTTGGGCGAAGTAAATCTTGTTCATAATTCAGTCCTTGATGTTTGCCTGGCTCTCTAATGTTTTGATTTTAGGGATTTATTTGCACACAACTCCATTAAGGAAGAGCTTAGCAAGCCTCCGTTTCATTATTCTGGCTGCAAGGCTGTTTTTGGAGGAGGCTTTTAGCAAACTGTCAATTCAGTGGTTGAAGCCACATCTGGTTAACGCTTCCCCATTGAAAAACTTTGTCCAACCTTTGCATTATGTTGAAAGACATTGACCGACAAACATGCCTTTGAAGCATAGCCTTCAATCTGAGCCCAAGCCGTACAAGGGACTTTATCCATGTTCAAAAATCAAACCAACAGGGAGTGTTTTTGTACGTTAAGGTGCTGTCCTCCCTCCCAAGCCAAGTCATAGTCCTGATCAAGAGCTATTTATAGTGGAGGAGACAGAGTAATATATTAAGAAGCTTTTCTGCGCTGCACTCTGGTGTGAGAGTGAATGCCTGTACTGATTTATAATATGTGTCACGCTGTTGTGCTAGAGTAGTGATGATGATGATGCAGAGAAAAATGAAATCTTAAAAACTGTCGATATGAGAAGAAGTCTTTGTTTATGAATATGACCCGACTGCGATTTTCCTGTTTATAGTTTGTTGCCTTGTATCAGTCGACAGGTGCCATTGTATAAGACGCCATTTTTACCTGCTTCCTGTTACGAAAAAAGAAGAACCAGGAAACAGTGGCACCCTCTCTTTTCTCACTCTCTCGCACTCTCTTTCTATTTCTCTCTTTAAACTCCCCAAAGATGGGCCCCCCCTCGTGGATCGGCTGACTTACTACAAAAGCACAAAGAGACTCAATCATCATTTAAAGGCGCCATTTCACTTTTTCTTACTTCTTTTCAGAGCCATTTAGATCATTAACTTCTTCCTCTTCTCCTTGTTTGAGTGCTCGTCCCCATGCTGTTTGACATCTTGAAACTGTCTCTGCAGAAGCATTGCTTTTGTGAAAGAAAAAAAAAATCAAGTCAAACTACTTTTTTCTGTTTATTTACTGCATTTGTTCTGCGCTGTGACAATGTACGACACCAGGGTCGAGGCCTTACCCATCATGTACGGACAGCGTAGGACAGATTTGCCCTCAAGCACTGATCTGCAATCAGTGTGTTTGGAGGCCCACAGTGTTGATCTTGTGAGGGGGCAATATCTGCCTAAACTGTACATAGCTTCCTGTCTCACTTCTGTCCACACAAGATTTGTACAATAATCAGTGAACAGGGGGAAAAGTCAAAATGTTGAGAGAAATTTAAATTGCAAAATTTAGAATTCAGTGATTAAGTTTTATACACAATAAAAGGACTTGAGAGGTTTGTGGTGTTAATTTAGCCATCGTCTGCAAGTGTGTACACATCTTCTGTTCCTTTGTTTGGTTTGGGTACATGTGGCTGACTGTAGCGCATCATTGCTACTGTGTAGTTCTATAGGAAAACAGATTGGAGGTACCAAATCTGCAGCGTGAGACATAAAATATAATTCTATAGACATAAAACTATGAACACTGAACAGAGCTGTTAGTTTTTCAATCTTTGTTGTTTCTTGGTTTTGAAGTAAAGTGATGAAGTATCTCGTTTTACGTCTGTAGGCTTAAAAAGTTGTGTGCACACAACCCTAAAGAAGATTCTTCTGATGGCTTTCCTGCTGTGCTGCCAGCGTGCGCCGCAGCAGGAGCCTTTCCTTATTTCTGTCTTTCTCTCTTGATCTTTCTGAGGCATTATTGAACCTGAACCACACCAGCTGAAAACAAGGACAGTGCCTTTAGTTTTATATGTCAACACCCCCGACTGACCACGTAACATTGAAATGAATTTAGAGTCCCTTCTTGCAACTATTTAAAGCTCTGCCCATCATACGTACACAGGATTGTAGATTATATAGAGCCTTTCACAAAAACCTAGCATTGGGTAATATCATTACCAACTTCAGATTGTTATTTATTCAGTAATATTATAGATTTAATAACAGGATCTTCAGCCTTGATCCAGCAAACAATACTCACAGGTCAACAACTTTCATTGCTATTTCCCAGAACCCTGACACATCAGACAGAGATTCAGTCTTGAGATGTTCAAAACCATCATCATAGTCTTTTATGAACAAATTCAGTTGAAACAAAACATTAATTTCTAGAGAGGTGTACCATTCCATCTGATTTAAGCCATCATTAATCTGACAAGTGATCGATCAGTGTGATGTCATTCCTAAATACAAGAGTCAAAGCCTCCTACCCACTGGTGGCAGCACTCGGCACATCTCACAAAAAACAAGTCATAGTAACAACCCCACACATCAAACCTCTCTTAGATGACGTGCATAGTTTAAAGACTTTCTCATTCATTGCCTTTAATTTTAGGAGGAGGATAAATCTAAAACACTTTGGTGAACCTTTGAACTTTCCTTTAACTGCCACCAGCAGTTTCAACTCTTGAAGGAACTGTGAGGACTTTCTAAGTGATCTTGAAAAAGTCTCAACTCCAGATATATGTCTGATTGTAATCAATAACTTTAAATGAGATTATTTGCAGTATGAAAGGGTTATTTCTAAATGCAATTTCTCAGCTTCCCAGTCAGGTCGAGCAGAACCAAGATGTGGATGTGCATTTGTGGAACATAACCAGGATTCACTCGCGTTACATGTTATAGACATGTCTCAGAGCATTGGACTGTGAGTAGCGCCAAATGTAGCTGGCTACTAAACTATGGTACAACTTGAGTTCACAAAGTTTGCTTCCCCAGCAACACTGAACATATAGATAATGGTAGCTAGAACTGATGTATAGGGATCGTCTCTCTTGGATATACTGAAACCAAGCCTCATGTTTCAAACAATTGTGCTTCGTAATTGTTGATTGCTCAATACATTTCTTTATAGCGTTGTATCCAGTTAAAAAGTTGTCTTGAACCAAGACAAGTAGTGTTCAAAAGATCTGCTTTCCATTAATTTTCCCAAAACAAAGCAAAGCCGAAACTAACACGTTTTGGTTCATTATGACTATGGGGTGTAAAGATTTATGGGAACAGAATCTTTATTGCTAGGGCTAATGCGAGCGTTTCCATAAAGTCCTCACAGCTACTTTAACAGTCTTATGCATAGATCCCTTAACAGAGTTTGAATAACATGCTGTAAGATCTGCATAAAGACAACCATGGTTCCCAGAAGGTGCACCTTTTGGACTCTGTTGAGCCTCTGAATTTCAAAAGTTTCAAAAATATATTTGACTTTTTTTGTGCCTCTCAGGATGCATGTCTCATTGATGATGACTGACTGTTATGTTAAAGTGAGACGTGAAACCCTGTACTGACAAAAAACACCAGTACAGTAGAATTACTCTCTTCAAAAACTAAACACTCAGCTCAGTAAGAGAGCTGCTAGCTCTTAGCCAATTTGTGCATAATTATCTGTCTGATCCAGTTTTTTCATCTTTAACAACCCTTGAAAGATTTCCTATCATCTGTCCCAGCTCATTTACTCTGAGCATTATCCTGTTATTACTTTTTTAAGCTGATCTCTGGATGAATTGTTGAAGGTCTGAGAGATATCAATGCTAAGACATGATACAGCTGTGGGTCAGGGCTAAATGGCACCAATAGTGTGATAAGGAGTGAATACTGAAAAAGATTTCAAAAGTAGTATACAAAAGTAAGCCTAAATGGCAGATTCATCAGTTGCCTGCTTTTGAGTCGAACACATTGATGGTGTGCATGAACTAGTGATTGAAAGTCGTTCTCCATGTCAGAGTGAATCGAGCTCCTCCTGTGTCCGCTCACTTCAACACCAAGTAGCCCGTTCTCTGGTGTAGCCATGAATCTAGGTGGTACATTAACAGGATTATTTGTTAACTGTGCATCTCATAGTGACACGGCTTGCCTTGCCATTGCTTTGACCTAATTGGTTCACATATGGAGAGGATGAGGTCTCATTGGCCCACAGTTCGTTTCGATTGGCGTCCATGACATTGACAGCAGCGATGAGGGGGGACTGTCATTGTGTGTGGTACTGTAAGAAGCACAGCGGACCAAGGCCACACACACACACACACACACACGTAAATAGAAGTGCAGACACACACTCTCTCCCCCCTTTTGTCCTTTGTGGAGTGTCGATCGCCCCCCCCTCATCGTGCCCCTGTGTTCCCCAGGGGAGGCCAAACCTGCTGTGCCATCAGAAGCTCACACCGTCTTCTTCTCCCCCTCCCTTGGCCCTAATCTCATCACATCTCTCGCTCTCGTCTCCCTCCTCTCCCCTCTTCTCCCTGCCTGTAAAAGTGCCACACCACCAGGATTAGGAATATTAAAACTATTCTGTTGATTTCAGGCCTGTGACCGTCCTCAAAAAGTCCTCCCTCGTTCTTCAGACTTATTAATCCTTTTTCCTCTCCTTTTCTTATATTTCTCTCTGACTATTCAGACATGATGCTCACCGTCCTGTCAGAAATCCTGCATAGGAGAATGAAGCAGGTAGTTTTGTGCCAAAGTGAGGTCATTTCAATGGCAATATAGCTGCCGGTGTGTGTATTTGCCCTGGAATATCCTGTAAGATTGCATCTCGTTATTGCTTCCTCTTCCTGTAACTTCAGAGTGAAGGAACACGACTCTCAGATCAGACAGACATTCAGGTTACTGTCCATAAAAATACAATCGCACCCTGAATTCTTTATCCCAGCTCTAAATCAGATTGGAAACTGAAAGAAATGCAAATGAGTTCTTTCTTCATTATGATTTCTCAGCAAGCGTGCTCCGCCTGACTGTATCTCAATATGAATCCATGAAGATGGCTACTGCCTCACTGAAACCTGGGGGATTTCAGCATCACATCTTGACAGCAATTAGTGGCACAATCTGTTTCATGCTTGCTGATATAACTAGGCTCTGGACAGATCTCATACTGAAGTGATACAATGTTCTGTACATCTTAATATTATTCAACTGTGGAAGAGGAAACGTACACAGGAATCAGTCTAACAAAAATCAGCTGTGCTTTTTTCAAGCAGATGTTTCAATCAAAAGACATAAAAAGATGACATGATTTTTCACCTTACTGTGGCCTTTCGTGTAACAATCTGGAGTTTTTTTGTGTCCATGGCTTCCTATCTGGGGTGTTAAAGAGATATTTATATCCGTAATGTTTTGGTACACAAAAAGAGCAAAACAAAAGATGGACAGAAACACATCAGAACGCAAAGATGAATTAGGTTTTAAGGATTCAGCTTCTTCAAAATCAAATGCGATAAAAAGAAAACATATCTGTAACATTCACCAAAGCCTGTGATGCCTGTTTTAAATGATAGATTCTTGTACAAAAAATAACGTATAAAATAGCAGAAAAGACTTACGGATACAAACACAAAATGAAGATAATAATTGCCTTCAAATATTCTGGAAGGGAGGAATTTTAAAAAAAGTAAAAGAAAAGCTTCTTTAAGAAAATGTGTATGTTTTTTATTCAATTTTCTAGTAGTTGCAAACAAAACTTGGTGTTTTTTCTCTTTGTGTGTTGTGTGTTGTCTTAATATTTGAATGTATTTTACTGCAGTGCGAATTTGCCAAAGATATCATATCACTTGATTTCTCTCTCCTTTACTTTTTTTGTTCTTGAATTGTTACAAATTCTGTAAAGAAAACTGGAAATAAATTGTGAATTTGATGTTATGATTATTTTCATATTTCTATTGTTAATAATATTGTTATCTTATTTCCTGGGTCCATGTGAAATATTAAATTGCAGTTTGCTTGATGCATCTCCTCATACTCAGTCTGTGTACCTGTTCATCCGTCCACCTGAGTGACTGTTGTTGGTGAATTTATTCCATTTATGTACCTGTAATGTGAAGCTAAGAAGTAATTATTTGTAAATATTTGCCATAATTTTATTGGTCCTTCAGAATAAAAAATAATTTTTTGGAAGTTGACGCCTCTGTGTCAGTACTTAGTGGCTGGGTTACATAGTTTTTATGCATTCCTTTGCATGTAGACAGTGTATAGATCCAGAGCCGGAGGCTGTTTCTGTGTCATTTTGACCCCGCAGAGCTGCCTTCATCCCAGGGACCCTGATCTAAACTCCCCCTCCTTCCCCTCCTCCCACCACTTTGAGTGAAAGTGTTGTCCCAGTGCTGCAGTCTTGGCTGTGGGCCGAGTCCAGAAAGGGGCAGAGGTGTGTGTGTGTGTGTGTGTGTGTTTGTGAAGATTAAAGGGAGGAGTGGGAGAAAGGGGGAGAGGGGTGATAATAGGACACAAGCAACGACATGGAGTCAACACGCCATGCACACAGAAAACAGCACACACCCAGCTTGAGACACAGGCTGGTGTGTCTGAGGCTTGGGTGCTTGCCCAGGACACCGAAGCAGCGTGGTGTGACTGTGTGTGTCTGGACGTGTGTGTCTGAACGTATGTGTGCCCTTGTGTGTATATGTGTGTGTGTGTGTGTGTGTGTGTGTTTGTGTGTGAAAGCTCCCTTTGGTTGCTTGCCAACTTAAAGGCAGTCCTTGAAGACCATAAAAGAAGCTATGAACACCTATGAGAAAGTGACGAGTGTTTTGTTGCCATCAGCAGGGCCATAGCAAACTGCTGCTGGGCCTCGGGGCAAACATGAGCCGTGGGATGCTGGCGGGCCATGCTACAGCACAATTTAAAACTATCAGCCGAAATGTAACAATGACTCAAAATTTCATTGAAAAAATGTAATAAAACCCAAAATGTAAGAACTGGTCGATAATGTAAGAGATGCTGTGGAGAAAACGTAATAACTTTTTGACTAAAACAACTTTTTGCTTTTTGGGTCAGTTATTATATTTTTGGGTTTTACTGCTTTTTTTTCATTACATTTCAAGTCAATGTTACAACTCGGACTCTAAGAGCATGGCCACACTGGTCAACCGTGCTGTGCTTAAGCACACTTCAGCCCTAAAGTCTGGCTTGTTTTGCCAGTGTGATCGCAAGTAAACCGTGCTTAAGTACGGCCTACTTTCCTGGCTTTGGCATTGGTTAGGAGAGGTGTGCTTCTGCGCAGTTTACTTCATGCGCAAGCATGAGTGCACGGCTGCTCCAGGTGTATAATGCATAATACATGACGTATGATCACTGCAACCAATCCTCTTGACAATCATTTTTATCAATGGCGGGGCGTTGGAGGGCTGTGTTGGTCTAAAAAAAGTGGGACAATGCTTTCCGTGTTCTCTGATCTGCTAACCCTGATGAAACCACTTCACTCATGATCTTATTTTTGCTCCAGCATCTGACAAACAAACAAACAAACAAACAAAATCCTGCATATCTGGATCTGAGCTGTAGTAAGACTGTGACTTAGACTAAAACTTACCAGATCCGGTTGTCATGGTGGGGCAGAGCCGAATGGATCTAGTGGGATTTGGCTATAAACTTTTATTTAAAAAAAATAATCAGAAAAACTTGAGCACTTCTAAGTAACAAGCCATTAAAGGTAAGATGCAGCAGGATCAGCATATGAAAGGTTAAAGGTCCTTTTAATCTGTAGACAGAGCTTTGTGGACTCAGAAAAAGAAAGGGCTTGAGTGTAAGACATGGGTGCTTATGCAAACTGAAATGCATTATGGGATCTATATTATAGTGGTTAAGAACTATTCTCATACAAGGAATTCAAAGTCAATTTAACTTGTTCTCCGTGGATCAGTTTTGTTTTATGTTATAGCAGCCTGTTAAAGTGGATGAACATGATTCTACCACAGGACAAAAAAAACCTGTGCTCCCCCAAAAATGTCAAGAAACAAAAAAAAGTCATCCCACAGGTAATTCTTTTCTCTGTCTTTTTCAATTAACACATTGAAAAAAGCCAGGAGTGAAATCAGGATATTCTTCAGGACTACTTAATGTGGCCGAGCATTCAGTTCTTCAAACATTGTTTTCCTGACAGTTACTGCGCTGATGTAGCATCTGTCAGATCAATGTCTGCTGGAGAAGTGAGAGTTTGACAGTGTTTAGTTAGTTAGAAAGCACTGCCACACCCTCTGCCCTCTTCAGCTTCCTCCTTTGGCTTCAGATTACATAACATGACTAGGTACTGACATGTTCTACCTCTCCTCTCGTCCCCCCCTCCCGCCCTCACACTTTTATACACGAGCAGGAGACGGACAACAGAGGTACTTATGGAGGCCAAGAAGTCATGCAAATTAACGTCAGTCAGCATCCGTATTTTTGGCCCTCCTGAGCCCCTGTAGGAAGGAGGTGTGGGGGCCAACTGAGTATAATTGGGCCTCAGATGATTAGCGAAGAGGGGCTCCTACAAGAAAGAGGGGGGTGGGGGGGGTGAGAGGAGGAGATGCTAAAGAGATATTAGGAGTGAGAGAGATGAGAAGACACGAAGGTTGAGAGAAACTGACAAAAGGTGGCGAGAAAAGGATGGAGTCAGGGGTGTGCTGCATATTCATGATAGCTGTTGTGTTTACATCCACTTTTTTTCTGACACTCTCGCTCTCTTGTTTTGAGTACATTAGTCCCATATTTACAGATGTTAGAGTGTGGAAACATTTCAAAAGATGTTAAACAGGAACAACACAATCTGTATTCATCAGTTTTTCATAATGAAATGGATCCTTTTGATTTTTTCCACTTGGTATTCACTTTGAGGGATGCACCATTCATTCTAGTGATGACAATGCAACAATATCTACTGAAATGGAAAAAAAATTAATATTTTCTTTAGTTTAACAGCATGCCTCAATTTAGTTTGTAAGGTCTTGATAGCGGACATTTTCATGGGTTGAAAGGGGGGTTAATGTCACTCAAAAGAAGTTAGCCTTTTGTTTCCTATCATTGCTTGAAATTTAAGCAGCAAATCTTTTTTAAAAAATCACAATTGGTAAAAGCAGGTGAGTGTTGTGCTGGAGTGGATGATGGCTCATCAATCCCAGAGAAACTCTCACAGACTCACAGGGAAAAAAACGTGGTTTGACCTTTTCATCTGAGGCATTTGGCGGATCAGCTGATACATGCTTCACATTGTCTTTTACAGCAGCCGTCATGTTCACACACACAAACACACACGTGCAAAGTAGTCATTCAACCCATGGAGCCAAGTCATTCATGACTTTAATCCTTATATGATCGTTTCCAAATGACAAATCTATACATGTCTGAACATTTGCTGGTAATAAGTGAGCATGTTAGGCAGTTTAGTGTCATGAGCCTTTTGATTCTGATTGGTTTATAAGTTAATTACGACAATTGTTCATTCTGAATTTTATAAGTGATGCCAGAGATGATGAGACGTTGCACAGAGCAGGCGAGTGGGAATGACATGTTGGAAAGGGGCCTAAGACTGGAAGCAAATTTGGGCATGCTACTTAACCCAGTGGCCAAGCCAGAGAAAAGTGGCACCTCTTTTTACTAATTTAAAAGGTCTCTTCTCTTTGGGATTCAGTGTCTTTCCCAAAGAGAGGAAACCTTTGGCACATGACTTTGAAAGGGAAAAAATGAATCACTAACCTTTAAGTTTATGTGACAAACCAAATCCTGCAAATATTCTATCATTCTTTCTCCATGTTACAGTTACTATCATAGCCACTTAGCTTCTCCCACTTGCCATCTCCACCAGGCAAAGTCACTTATGCACTGGGTGAACTGTGATTGGCTGGGATCACCATGCCTCCTCTCTGCTGCAAATGTCCTGAAACAACCAAAACATCAACATACAGGCAAAAGAGGAGGTTGAGGCAGACACATACTGACACACATGTATAGAGGCCCATGGATGATGACTAAGCAGAATTATTCCTGCAAAAGTTGGCATTTTATATTTTTTTAAACCTGCTGACCCTACCTTTAACCAAGAGGTTTGAAATAATTCATACAGTGAGTGTGTTTTCATGGGCTAATTGGACTTTTTCTGACACTACCTGTTGTGGCTCAGAGAATAAAATAATTAAAGTGACAAAGCTGGGGATGCTAATGTCTGTAACTGTTATTGAAGCAGACGCTTAATTAATCAGTGTTCTCACTAAAGTACCATGAACACAACTCCTGAAGGCTTGTCTTTCTTGGTTGTGGATACGAGACTGAGATAGAACATTTTCTGTTCAGGGGAAATGTTTCTATCTATCCTCTCATTCACACATTCACACACACACAAACTGTTGTCACAGATGATGATAACTCAGTGACAGCGGTAAAGATGAGCGAGCTTTGTACAGAGTGCTTATGTGCCGTGTTTCACTCATTAAGACCCCCAGACACACGGTATGATGAGACACGTAGTTCCATGTAAAGTTTTTCCTCCCCCCTCGGCCTGTCACTCACAATCACTCGCTCACACAGATACTACATGTAGCAAATACAGTGAGTGTGTATGTGTGGCAGTGTGTAGACGTTGGACCATTGACAGGCATGGCAGCAGCTTGTTGAACTAATAGCCTAACTAATGTGCCTACATCCCCACCCTCCCTCAACCCCCTCACCTCTGCAAAACTGACATTTTACGAAGCCAGCAGTGAGAAAGAAGGGAGGGAGAAGAGAGAGGAAGGACGAGAAAAAAGGGAAAAGGAGTGGGTTGACAAGCGGCAGACCCTCTCGCCCTCCCGTCTGACTCTGTCTATCTCCCCCCAGCTCCCTCAGGGTTTGTCTCTGAGGATAGTGCTATGATGAATAGGCCTGTCTAAGCTAACCTAGCGGAGACCAATTAGAGAGCCAGAAGAAGAAGTCGAAGAAAGATGGCAAACAAAGAGAAACTGAAGCAGAGGGAGAGTAAAAGACAGAGAGGGAAAAGGAGGCCAGATAGGTTAGAAAAGGAGGTAGGAAGACTGGAGTAAAGAGGAAAGTTTAAGACAATGCATGTTAGGAGTGCAGTTGTCTTCATACGTGTGTGTGGGCGAGCTGTCAGTGCTGAGGGAGAGGCAGTGTGAGAGGGGTCGGCCTCTTAAGTCTTCACCTCGTCTGCTGCTGCAGGAGAGGCTTTGACAGCAGAGACGCACAAACAGGACCGACCTTAGCACAACACTTCCTCCTCTTCCCCCTCCTCCTCCTCCTCCTCCTCCTCGAGAGGAAAACCTTTCACTGCTGCGCTCCTTCTTCTCTAACTTCTCCCTCCTCTTTTCTGTCTGATTATTGTGTTCAGTTTCATGCATAAGCTGTCAAACTCTCCAGCTTGTAAAAAAAAGTTTGACAGATGTGCTCATTTTTACGTCTAATCTTAAATGTTAGATGAGTTCAGTGCATGTTTGGACTGCAATTCCCAGAAATCACCTCAGCCAACAGAGCATGGACAGTGTCACTTTGACTGCTGCACAGTTTTTGATTATCGAAATCCATTTTTAATGTTAAATACTTGATTCGTGATTTGTCAAAGCCTCACAATAGCAAGCGAAAAAAAACACAAAACATTGACATAATCATCTTAAAGTGTTTGGGGAGGGAGTTGTAATGGGATGTAGATAAGATGTGATAAGATCCTGGTGTGACACTGAGAGGTCTTGTCCACCCTGAAGGAGATCTACAGCCCATAACTTCTTACTCACTATACATTATCTCTCTTATTGCCCCGCCACTAACTCAATATACAAGTACATTGGTAAAGACTTGTCACAACTTTGAACACTGCTGTCATCTCCACTGCATATTGTTAAAGCTTTTTTGTAGCAACAAGTAACCTAAAATTTCTCTCACTGTTGCCAGGGTTGCTGGACAGGATCAGGCGTATGTCTAAGTAAACACGTTAGCTGAAGCTAACGTTTTAGCCACATTAATTACAAATATGATGCTAAAGGAAACTAACGGCTTTACCTCACTGTGTGGTCTATGGTGTCAACAAGCAGAAGCTAAACTCTTTGCTGTCTTTTCTGCAGATTTAGTTGCTATATTGTGTCTGATGAATTTGCCTCTGGTGCCTCTTATTTTAGGGAAAGTTGATAATCATCGTAAATGGGTTTGACCAATTGGAATCAAGCATTTTTCAGAAGAGTTTCTACAAAACTTAATGCAGCATTTCTTTATTTTTCATTTGTAGGATGGTACTATTGTTGAATTTAGACTTCAATTTTGTATTTTGTATTATAAAAACCAATATCTTTATTGCTTATCACTCTTGCACTGTGGCTTTGCACACTTCCAGTCTGGCCTAAGATTTTAATGCCACCGACACTTCCCCGCCTGCATCTGCCAGGCTAACTTTACTCCTGCGCACGAAAATTTGCTAAACAACCTTATCACTCTCTTCTACCAAAGCTGAAAACTCTTCCCTGCTCCCTTCACATGATCTCCTTGTTCCTCTCCCCATCTCCGAGACAATTACAAACATCCCGCTTCCCATTTATCACCAACAATTATACAGCATGGACTGAGGCTACTTCATAAGCAGGGAGCAGGAGAGGGGCGCTGGGGAGTGGGTGGAGGCGAATGCGAGCAGAATGAAGTAGAGTCAACAGTGAGAAAGAGAGAGGAAGGCTGACAGCACAATTAAGGTTTTTAATTCTCTGCTTGAGTGGGCCGGTCCAGTCTTTATGCTAATTAGGATGCCACGGCCATGTAATAAATCTCTATGATCCAGCCTCATTTCCCCTCTGTCTCTCTGTCTGTCTCGTTCACACACACTCACACACACACATTCACAAAGTTCAGCCATTACTTGTTATGGCGGCATCCTCAGGCTGAAGTGTTAATAGTTTTGATAAAATTGTTTTTCCCTGCAAATTTTTAATGCTTCCCAGAGATCTGAGAGCCTAAGCGTGTCAGCACAGACTGTTTACTGGTTGGCCAAGCATTTGCTAGCTTGGCTCAATGCCTATACCACATGTAGTTTCTCTCCCTGTTAACTCCCTTTATTAGTGTTTTCAGGAATACGATCTGTGTGCCTAACTCTAAATAAACACACACACATTTAAAGGAGCAATGAATGCAGAAAAATTCTCTTATTCCTCTCTGTTTTTTTCTCTGATCTGCTCATTTCCATTTGACAGGCATGTCTAATGACAACATCTGCAGATGGATAGGAAACAGCACAACAATCCACAGATAATTGGGAGGCCCTATTTAGAGAGGAGGAGAGAGAAAATGAAGGAGAAAGATAACTGGACAACTGCAGAGGCAGATATATTTTCCCCTCATTTAGGTCACGAGGACCCACACTAATCAGTTCTTTTTTTCTATTGCGACTTACAAAGTGTTCCAAAGCCAATTTAGACATACAGCCTACGTGAAGTCAGCCACAGTTGTGTGTTCATTAAATAAATGAAGCTGAAAGCATGTTCAAACTAATTGCAGCGGATTTTTAATCAAAGAAAAACACAATAAAAACACTTTACATTAGAAATCAGCCCTGCTTCGTAACTCTTGGACCTAAAATTCCCAGTCTAGTTTTGGTCTTACAACTCTTTGTTTTGCTCTTTTGCAGCTGTAACACTTTCTCTTCGGCAGCATCACTGTAGGCTGTTTTGTTCTGCACGAGGATCAAAGTAGCCCCCACCCCGATCACCAGGACTATGTGAATCAGGTACAGGGCAACATGGAGACAAGTCAGCAGCAGGGAGGCAAAGACAGAGGCCACGCACCAAGGCCCGGCCAGGAGCAGCAGCAGTGAGTGATGGAGGCAGGAGAGGATGAGAGCAGGGACGGAGAGGACCAGTCTGAGGAGGGTGGAGGTCAACCAGGAGTACAGAGACAGGGGGGTCACGAGGAGAGACACTGCTGCATCACTCAGGGACACAGCCTGAAAGATAAACATGACATGTGGTTTCTGTTCAGAGGTGATCATAAAAGGGAATATTAACAGTGTGGAGTTGAGTATTGTCCGGCCACTTTACGGTCTTTCGGCTCTGCAGTTATTTTTCCATATATTGCAATTGCAATTTATCGTGCAATCATTTGAAGGGTCCCCATCTGACACGTCATTGATATTAGTTACTATATTGAAGAGAATGATACTTTTATCATTCTTTTTTTGAATAAGAAAACATATACATGAGGGAGAAAAGTAGGATTTCTGTAAAATAAAATAAAATAAGATTTATTTTTCCATATATTGCAATTGCAATTTATCGTGCAATCATTTGAAGGGTCCCCATCTGACACGTCATTGATATTAGTTACTATATTGAAGAGAATGATACTTTTATCATTCTTTTTTTGAATAAGAAAACATATACATGAGGGAGAAAAGTAGGATTTCTGTAAAATAAAATAAAATAAGATAACTGCCAAAGAAACTCTGTTTGCATCTACAGGTATATCTCAAAAATTAGAATATCATGAAAAATATGAATATTTTAGGTCCAAATTTCAGAAAGTGAAACACAGATGTTATACAGACTCATTGTACATTGAGTAAACTATATCAAGCCTTTATTACTTTAAATGTTGACAGTTATGGCTTACTAATAATGAAAACCCAAAATTCAGTGTCTCTGGAAATTAGATCATTACAAGATCAATAAAAAGGGATATTTTTAACAGAAATGTAAGGCTTCTGGTAAGCTTTGATACTTTCTGACCATTTCCTCCCTATTTTCACCCCTTTCCACTCATTTTTGCTGCTTTTTGGACATTTTTGTCACCTTTAACTTTTTTATTGCTACTTCTTGAAGTTTTTGACACTTTTAACCACTGCTCCTCTTGCAAAGGTTGTTTTTAACAATGTGGCTCTTTGGTTGAGTTACACTGGTGTGGAGCAAAAAGAATCCACTGCAAAAAATTGATATTTTATTCTTGGGGTTGTGGAAATATTGTACTGTCTGCTATTTAAAATTGAGTTGTATGAGGTTCTCATCTAAGTGACTCAAATATTGTCAACCAGAACAAGTTTTTGTTTTGGAACCACTTAGGCGCTGAATGCAGTTATCAACCACGGCAGACTGTCAGCTCTAGCTTAATGTTAAGCTAATATTAAGAAAGCTCATCCCTAAACACAGCGCTGGTGTAGGTGTGCACTATATCGAATCTTCTCTGCACTTTATTCAGTTAATAGCATTTTTTTTCTCTGTTGGGCTGTTTGAATTTGGTGCCCGCTGCAGGAAGAGCCAGACAATTGTCACATTGCTGGTCACTTTGCTTGGTCAGCAACCGCCAATCTCTAAATACAAAGCCTATGCAAAAGTCTGACAAGTGCCGTTCATTGAGCATCTACTTGAGGCTGGCTGCAGAAGCACAGGAAACCACAGACACATCAAGCTTAAGGACAGATGACTTGACTGACAGGCAAAGAGACCAAAGACCTGCCTCTTTATCTCATCCGAATTTAAAAAGGATAGGTAGAGTCAAGCTTTTTTAACATGGCCCCAGCCATTGCCAAGCTTTTAAACTCTATATCAGAAACAAACCAGTGATAACAGAGTATTCCTCTATGTATAAAAGCAGACCAAAATGAGATTTCATCCTGTCAAAAAAAAGACATCAATCTTGTGTGAATCCCTGATAAAGACATGATTCAATAAAGGTAGGTAATATAAAGACAATGATAATCAGTGCCCAGTGTTAAAAGTTATGCACTGTCTGACATCTTTAATACACTTTTCATACTTTCGTATTGTTTCATTACGGCAAAGAAATGTAATATATCACAAGAATGCCATGACTAATGTGATTAATTTGCATTAACTTACCTCACAGGGATTTTCATGCAGAGCATCAGGCTCCTGAGCATTATGAAGCCCTGAAACAAGTGACAAAAAGAAGAAAGAAACAGACATTAGACACAAGAAATGTAATTGTGTTAAGTAAAAAGTATGAACAGCAGAATTCTCAGGACACAACAACTCACAGATGAAGAGGAGGGTCATGGAGGTTGCTAACAAAAGCCTCATTTTCCACAAGAGCTTTAAAACAAACAAAGCAGTCAGTCAAAGTGTTGCAGACCCAACAACACTCCCATCGGAGATTTACATCTGTACTTACTCAAAAACTGCTTCAGACTTGATGTATGATGTGTGAACCCACTCCTGCTGCTGATACATGTGAAGTCCCTCAGCAGCTTCCACACTGGCACTGCCCTGTGTTCTGGTAAAAGTCACAGCTTTAATGCATTAATCCTTCTCAGGACATTGTGAAAGCATGATCTTTTGTCCCACTTCTCACCAGACTGGACTAAGCTGTGCTGCTTGATTTTGGCTTGTTTTTTTTCAGCGCCACCTGTTTGAGTGGAGGGACAATGGCAGGAATTAGGTATTGATGCTAAAGCAATTTAAACTGTGAGGCAGAATTTGAGGGGTGAGAATATTCCTAAAAACCCCAAAAAAGGGACCCCCCCCCTACACATCCTGCAGAAATACCCAAAGACACTCAGAGACAACAAAGTAGCTTCATAACCAATACATTTAATTAAAATACTCCTTTTCTGTTTGAAGTAAATATTTTCCATGATGTGAACATGAATAATGTATTGAAGCCCATTTTAGCCAGTTAAAGATATAGTAAATGAAAAACTGGCTTCATTGAATTTATCTTTTTTTTATTTTTTTTCTGCACATAGTCAGAATTATGACAAAAAAAGGCGAAATTTCAGCTTTTTTTCATCAAAATTTTGACTTGTTCAGGGCCAAAATAAATCTCAACACTGGTTACAACCACAGCAAAAAGAGGGATACTATCATACATCTGCAGTTCATCTGTGAAAGTGCATTTCCACTTCAGCATTTTGTGTCTGAGAGCACAGCGCAAACAACGCTGACCCTGACGTTTTGGGTAATTTTTCAAAACTAACATAATTTTACCATCAAAAAAGAGGACAAAAGAGACGTTTGATCACCCTGTCTAAACCTGCTCTGTGCACTGAAAACACTAAGACACTGAGATAGAAAATGATTGGTGGTACAAGGAGCCAAAACATAGAGTAAGTAAAACAAGAAAGGACTGAAGAAATGATCACACCTAATTCATGAAGTGGCTCTACTTGACCGTTATTTCGTACGTAATAGAGGAGAAAGGGGGGTATTTATGTTGGACAAAGGTGTCAGCTTGCCTTTACTCCAGCTGTTCTCCACTAACACACAAACACACACACACCCCTCTGATCCACCAACCCTTGCCCAGCAGGGGTCATAACCACCACTGGAAAAATATGTAGAATATGCCTGAGGCAGAGGTTGGGTTTTTTTTTACCCGTCTCTTTCTTCAGCTATCATTTTCTCCCCCCTTCTCCCTCTCTTTGACTCCATTAAGGTGAAACCCCCTCTTACATTACCTCAACCCACTGTTAACCTTCTCCTCCCTGCTGAGACGCCAAGGCGAAGCTGCCACTAATAACCACAGTCATCTGCTGTGCTGTTAAGTGGCATCTCTGTGCCACAAACAGGAGGGGAGATGAGCATTTTTCCCCCTTTTTATTCAGATGTTAAGGGCAATCACGATCATTATTTAGCCATTCAGTTTGTCATAACAATCATGCTCCTGCAGCCGCTTCTGCCATAACAATCATTGTACACCACTTCGAGTGCCACAGACTCATCATAATCTTTCATTTCAGGCAAGAAAGCAAGTCAAAATGTTCAAATTCCTGTAGCTAGACTCATTCTCAATTTACCAGAGTAAAACACAGCATGGCTGAGGGAATAATCAAAGCATTATCACGTTGAAACGCTGAAAATCCACATTATTCACACACAAAGTACCTGCAGTAATGAATAACACATTTCCCCGTTTTTTTCCAACAGGCAGTGATAATAAATGTTTGCTGTCATTAAACAGTCACCATCAAACTGTGCAGCAGAGAGGAGTGAAGACAGGAAGAGGAACAGAAGGACTGTGACAGAGTGTAAAACACACCACTGCTCCATCAAACTGCTGAATGAAGACAACCAAAAAGAATTCAACATCTCATGTCAAAGACGTAAATCAGCGGATCTCAATCAACACAACAAGCACGTTAAACATACTAGAAACTGTTTATTTTCCTTCTTTATGACATCAGACTTCTGACACATGCAACATGACAGACAGTTTAAAAGTAGACAAGTACAGATAGGAAAAGGAAAAAGATGCTCCAGACAAAAACAACCACGTACAAGTGTCACAGCAGAGGGTCTGTAATCACACATACATCAAAAAACAATGACCTTAAATTAGTAATGCTCTGCTTCTTTCTGTTATTCAATTAAGTTTAGCACCTAAAGCGGGAGAACAACAACATCCTGACATAAATATGTTAATACATAGCCAGAGGGTGGGCTGTAAACAGTGTTGTTACACATCATACATATACACCATCATCTCCAGAGGATCGGTGCAGAGCAGATTCAGCTGAGGAAGAGGCAAAATATAACAACAATGTGCTACATAAAACAAGAAATTCTGTACAGGATCCTGACATGTAATGATCATAAATGTAATGTAACATGTTCTTTTAGGGTTGCAGGCTGGCCTGAGGACAGTTTGAAATATTCAGAGCTAATAATCAAAGACTGATGATTAAAGCTTGAGGACCAAATATGCTAACAACAAGCTTAAAGACATTGTTGCATATCGCTAACTGTATCTGGTGATGCAAGCGTACATTTTACCAACTTTCATTTCCTTTGTATTTGCTGATAGGAAATAGCAAGTCTTGCAGAGAGCCGACAACCAGGGCTGTCAGGAATCAGGACGTGCATTATTCAGATGCTGGATGTGGAGAGCACATCTTCCACCAGGTGCTTGTACACCCAAGCATCTCCCTTCAGCCTCTGGCGCCGGACTCCAACCACCTCCGGCCTCTGCAGCAGACACACCTCCAGCTCAAACTCCATGGTAACCTTCCCAAAGTCGCCATATGTCCGACACTTTAGTGTGTAGCTACACGATGGGGAAGAAGATAAAGAAAGATCAGGGTTGAACTAAAACAACTAAAAACTTGGTGTAGAAATTAGAAAGGGGATACTTTGTTTTTCATTTACCCTTTCTGTGTGAAATCTATGTTCTTCTCTGGCAGTATTGAGAGGATCTGGTTAAGGACCTGGTCTGGGTTGGTTTGGCTTGTCAGAGTAACGTTATACTGCACCTAGAAGAAGGACAAACAGAGGAATGCTTTGTGTATGATCCTTGTGTGGCACAGTATCATCAGCAGCATAAGGAGGGTGAGTTGTTACCTTAATCTTTCGTGGGCCGTCCCGCAGGGCTCGTCTTTTACTTGGAGTGAGCATAGTGATCATCTTATCTAGACCTCTCTCCAAAGAACCAAAGACCTTTCCACCTCTCTTTTTCTTCCCACTGTCCACTGCGGCCATGTCCAAAGATCGGGACCTGGAGAGCATCAGAGGTTTAAGATGTTGAGCGCTTTAAGAGGTTAACAGCTTAATGCCAGGATAAGGGAACAGTAAGGTTTAAACTTTGCTATCCCATCTTCCCCCATCATTATTAGTAAATTCTACATTTGGCTGCTAACACTCCTTTATTGACTTCTAACTGCTTCATTCACCCTGCTGGACTCTCACCTTCTCTCAGGACTGAAGGCCATGATTTCAATGTTTGCACTCTCTTTGTTGTCAGCTGCTTTCTTCTTAGTTTGCTCTTTGGAGGCACTTCCTCCACCTGCAACACACACACGGGGCAGAAGCATACACTTTACACACCTGACGGACAATCATTCTACAGCTTGTTCTACATTAATCCTTTACACTGGATGTGTCACATTTGTGCAAGCATACTTTGAATGTCCAGTTTGCACATTCGTAAAAATTCTAACGGTTTGTGAAAGCTGAGACGTTGCCCGTGCAGCCAATTCGTGGTTATGAAGGTAATTTCACCCAGGCATTAAAGAAAACCTGCAGACAGACTACGGAGCAGATGAACAAAAGGAACACAAAGAAAATAGAGCAGAGTTTTTACAAAAGTGCCTTTTTTTCTACTTTCAGTGTCTGATTTTGTCTCATGATGAGATTGTCTCATCCACAAGTGACTTGTGAGTAAGATGAAGTAGAAGCCGTGGGATGCTGGAGTGTCTGTTGATGCTGCCAAACACCTTTTTTTCCACAAAATAAAACAAGAAGACTCATAAATGTTTTTGTACTGTTTGTTGAGGTTCAAATTTTCAGTTTGTCCTGTAAAATTGGTTTGCTCTCTTTTAATGAAGTGTTTTATCCTCACTATACCTCTAAAATCTAATTTTATGTTTGTGTTGTGGTGCTAGCTAGGAATAATCATATATAAATAACCTATTTTAGGACTGATAAACTCATTTTAAGTGGTGAATTATGATCAGGCATGTATCAAGATATGAGGTTTTTCAAAATCACACAGAAAGTCCATACTGTCCCTTTAACGTCATCTGAAAAAGAAGCTTAGCTGTTGGTCTATCCCAAGCATTAATGATGAACAGTTTGCAATTTTATATGAAAATGCCCCCCGCAAAATTATATCAGTTTATGTTTGAAGGAATGAAAACCAAACCACAGCTGCTGTAATGTTTTTCCAACCCCAAAGCTTCTAAAGAAAAATGACCAGCACACTTCTCTCCTTGTATGCATGAAACCGGCCTGCTTTGACATTGATTTAGCTAACACAAAGATTTGGTACACAGAGCAATAGCCTGACAAAAATGTACACACACACACACACGCACGCACACACAAGCACACACACACACCACAAAGACAGAGCTAGGCTTTAGTGGCAAGAGAACACATGTCACTACAGCCCACGTGGGACAGTGAGCAGAGGAAAGAGACAGCTACACCTGTCACAGCACACGCCTAGGGACAGACACACACAGACCATGTTTTGCGCGTGTGTGTGTGTGTCAGAGGCAGCGTGTCTGCACTCTAGCTGAGAGAACAGGGGTTTGAACGCAGATCAGGAGCCAGATTTCAGAGGGTTTAACACCAACTGGGTCAGCTGCAGGACTGAGACTGTTTGAGTTCAAAGAAGAAACCAATAAAGCTGCATGTCTTTGTCACTCTGACAAATAATTAAGACTTAAATGACCCTCCATTCATATTACTGTCCTTCATTTACAGATAAGTGAATAGAATTAGGTCCCTGATAATAACCTCACCTTTGTGTTGACAGTGATAAGTGATAAGTGAGTATGTGTGTGAGAGTGCGTCCATTTCCCAGCAGCACCATGACAGCTAAATCATAAAAATATGAGTGGCTTTGGAATAAAAACTGGACCAATAAATGAGTTTATTACCAGAAGACAATTTACTTGCAAATGTGGGGCATGTGGATGTGGCACTTGTGATTATGAGAGCTGCGTGAGACCGAGCGGGGGACAGATAAATGAAAAAGAGAGCAACGTGGAGAGGGGCAGTTGGCTAATGCAAATAATCTAATAGAGATTTAACTTCAAGCTCTTGTTTGGAGCGAGAAAACAATTACAGTGCACAAATAAACTGCGTGATGAGCCAAAGCCTGCAGCCAATACATCATTATTCCTATTGGTTGAGGAACAGAGATTTCTCTTACTTTTAGGTGTGACTGGTTTGCCATTCATAATGGTGTTTTGATTGGGTGTGGTCAACACATTCTTGTTGGGGCGTGAATTCTTCTTGTTGGATGCAGGAGTTCGAGGAGGAGGCAGTACGAACATTTCGTCATCTTTCTCTTGCACTGTGACGTTCTCCTTGTTCTCAGTGTTTCGCTCTTGGTCTCTGACCCTTCGCTCCTGGCGCTGCTGTGTTGTTTTTGTTGCTCGACCTCTCTCTGGGGTTGGGCTGTAACCATATCTTCTCTCCAATGATGGAGACGTTGTTCTCTATAGAAATAATGTTGATTTGAGTTCAATGAGTCAAAGTCAAGGCCAAGGCTCAAACCAAAACTCGATTAGACCTGCAGTTGGCTCATTTTCACATACTGTGTCTTTGGTGCTTGCAGCTCCATCTGGTTGACCTCTGACCTCCTGAGGTGTATACTGTGTGACTGACACCCATGGACAATCATCCATGTACTCTGAACCAAAATCTAGAGAACCCACAATCACTGCATCCTCATCCTCGCTGAAGTGAAGGACGTCTCTTGTCTGAGAGAAGAAAGAAAGAAATGGTTCATTGAAACACATCAAACCTGTGCTTTGAAGACAGAGAAAAGCCCAAAGTCTCTTATGGGAGTTGGGATCCTGACTCTGACCGGTAATCCCTGGTGCAGCGGGGAGCAGGAGTCCTCACAGACCACTCGTTCAGGGCGCAGGCGAATAGGTTTGCCCCTCTGCTTCTTTGACAGCAGCAGCAGGTAGGTGGCTGTGGTTTGATCATAACGCCACTGTGGGAGTAAAGATGCATTAGATCGTGTATAAGATACAACTCAAGTAATGATTATTTGACATCACATGGAAACAAGAAGAAAAACTTAAACATTTTCTCACTCCACACTCCAGTTACATCAACTGGTCATGATTAATCATTAAAAAAATTGAAGCACCTCTTTGACCAGTGCTGTTGTGCTTTGCCTGGATCGCTTCATGTTGACAGCCATCTCAGTGATACAGTCCTCATCTATGTGGCCAAGCTGGTAAAAGAAAAGACTGTTAGGTACAAAAAAGAAAGGAAAAAATCTCCTTCACTGAATAGTTATCAAACTATTAAAACGCTAATTGATAAACCACAGATGTAATAATAATAAAAGATAATCAAACTGTTTCAGGACTAAGGGAATGATTTTTGTGTTGATTACAGGTAACCACATCACGAGAGTCAATCTGAAGTAATTTAAGCGCAGAAAATGGTTTGAAGCTGAATACACATTTGTCTTGGTGTATCTATGAGACTGTGTATTCATGTGTGTACCGGCTGCCTGCTGTGCCACTCCACAGGGCTGCCGTAGTCCTTTATCACCCAGGGATGGTCCAGTAGCTGACGAACAGTGAGACGCCGCTTGGGGTCCACCTACAGGTCAAGCACAGAAACTACAACTCAGTTTTTAAGGATTACAAAAGGTCATGCTGTGCATATTAACAAAATTAAACACCAATTACACGATCTTTGCGCCTCCATTCTTAATTCAGACAGACTTTATTTCATTGATGAGGGAAAATTAAAATCACAGTGAGACAGAGGCCAAAGACCTACAAAGTAATTATGTCATCTGTAGACCTAGACAACAACAGACTCAAAGATAAAAGAAGCTGAGAGAAAAGACAAAGTGGAAAAAATATCTTTTTTGTACCTGCATCATTTGGTTGAGGAGAAGGACACTGCCTGGGGAGAGCCAGTGGGGGTTATCATATTTTCCCCTCTGAGGATAAAAACGAAACAAAATTGGACCAAAAGGAGGACAAGCAATGATTCACTGGTTTGGGGATCTATTTCTCTATCTTCAGTTCCTACTGCTTAAATAATAAAAATGAGTGAAAATGTGTTTCATTACATAGTTCAGGATCCCAAAAATTAACTTTCAGAACTAAAGAACACTGAGACATCAACACTCTTACTGTAATCTTTCTGTAGAGGACCATGCAGTTGTCGTCATCGAAGGGCAGGTATCCACAGAGCAGAGCAAACAGCAGCACTCCCATACTCCATACATCAGCCTGGAGGTTCACACATCAGCACGTAGCACAATTTCAGCTTCAAGTGTTACAGGTAGGATTTCACAGCTCAGTTGCACTGAGTCATGCACCAGCAAATATGATCAGGAGACCATGAAAAAGTAGGAATGTGGAGCAGGGAGGCAATCACAGCCTCAAGTGAAAAAAAAACAAATGCAAGTTTTTGGGACTTCAATATGAACCAATCCTGAATTTGCAACACTGATTGGTTGAAAAGTAAGACATGGGTCCCTCACCTCTGAACCAATGTATGCTTTTCCCTGGATGAGTTCAGGAGCAGCATACGCAGGGCTCCCACAGCATGTCATCAGCTCATATCCCAAACCCCCCTGGGATATTAAAGAGCACAATGTAAAGACATGGCATACATGTACAGAATACAAGTGTTGACTTTCATGTAAATTACTCTCTCATAGTATTGGCTACAGCACAACTTTCAATTTAAATCTTACGTTTCCCCTTTTTACCACTTGGACCTTTTTTAATATAAAGCACAGTGATGATAATCTTATGAAAATGTACCTTAGGTTTGGCACACAGTCCAAAGTCGATCAGTTTCAAGTTGTGGTCTTCATCAATGAGCAAATTTTCCTAAATGCAGAGAAAAAGCATTACATAAGCATGCACATTTTGTTGTTGTGTCACTCTGCCATGCTTTAAGTTACACTTTCAGTCAATATCAGGAGTTGTTCTTACTGGTTTGAGGTCTCTGTGTGCATATCCCTGACTGTGAACATAAGCCATCGCAGACACAATCTGTCTGAAAAACACCCTTGTCTCCTCCTCTGACAAACGGTCCTTTGCTATGATGTAGTCAAACAACTCGCCCCCTGTGCAGTACTGAGATGGAAAGCAGAAACAGAGGAGAATAAGACATCAAATAAGTGGATACAGCAATTTCGTTTCCTCACTGACCACTGAAAATGCACCCTTGTTTTTGTGTGTGTGTGTGTGTGTGTGTGTGTGTGTGTTTACCTCTAATACCATGAAGATCTGAGTAGAGGTCTCTATGACACGGTAAAGACGACAGACGTGCTGATGACTCAAGTTTTTCATGGCCTCAATCTCCACCTTCACTCGGGGAAGATCATCCTAGTTTGGGGACGCACATATGACAAAAATTTGCAAATGAAGACCAATACTAGAGAAAATAAGTCTGATAGAAAATAGTTGTGAACAGGGTTTAAGACAATCTCAGTGTGAAATTGTCCAATTTCAGCGATATTCAGTTATATTACTTTACAAAATATGGTATTCCAAGTTTATTTGACAAAAAGCTAAGGAGATATGCTCAATAAAACAAGAGTTACTAGCTGATTATTACTCTTGTTCTAACTTGGTAGATTTTCAATTAAACTAAAAGCTTGTGGTGAGCTCGGTCCATAATTAAAAATTGTCAGGCCTTTTACTGAGCAGTGCAACTGTGCAAGTTTGCCCAAATTTAGGCTTTCATCAATTAAAATTAGGGATGGGTACCGAATTCAATACTTTTATAAGTACCAGCCAGAATCTGTCAGAAGTACTGATTCACGTAAAATCAAACAGTACCATGTTTTAGTACCTAAATGCATCATTTTGACTGTGAGGCAGTAGAAGGGCTGGCAATTTTCCACGCCAGACATGGACATGGAGTGTGTAGAGCTGGATTTGTGTTATATTCAGGAAAAACACTGGTTGTTGCAGTTGGTTTTAGTTTAGAGTTTTCTTCTTGAAGAAATCTATTAAACAACTGGGGTAAAACAACTGGGATGTTACAGTGCAAACAGGTAAATGTGGTTTTGTTATACTTGTTAAAATGTATATAATGAGCATAAATACTTCAAATTGCAATGTTTTCAGATTCTTTTTTCAAAAGTAGCATTATTATCATGTAAACACACACAATAGTAGGCCACCAAAAATTGGTACTGTTGAGTACTGATACTGGTTCCCAGGTACCAGGCATTGGTCTTAGTACCAGTTCAAATGTGAATGGTACCCATCCCTACTTTAAATGTTTTAAACTGTAAAACTATAGACATACTATCAACCATTTAACATAGCTGTTAATAAATGTTACAATTGACAGTTATCTTAATGACATTACACATGAACAGTGTCTCTTTGACTGACCCCCAGGTCCTTCTTGTTCATGATTTTAATGGCCACCTTCTCTCCCGTCAGGATGTGTCGACCCAGCTTGACTTTAGCAAAGCCTCCTGAAAACACACACACACACAAGGTTCATAACGCATTGAACATTGGAATAAAAACTAATCTGTCCGCTGATAAACATCAAAGTCATCATTACCTGAGCCGATAGTCTCGTACACCTCATAGTACTTGTAGAGCTCCTCGACCCCACGCTGCTCGGTCCTTTCCACGGGCATCTTTCCTCCTACAGCGGCACAAAGAAAAAACTCCCTGCGTGGAGAGAAGGTCGATCAGAGTTTGTACTCGATTCACCAAAGCACCTAACTAAAAAAGAAGAAACTGTTTTCATCTGAGGATGAATGTGAATCTTTTCGGATGAGCTACAGTCATCTAACAGAAAAAGCTCAGATCGTTACTTTATCTACGGCCAACACAGCGTGTTTCCATAAAGTAAATGTCACATATACCTGAAAATAGTTGAAACAGGAGAGTAAGGAAACTAATTCCGTTTATGAGCATATGCCATGAAAAAATAAACCCCCGGATCTTCAGATGTTTTTGTTCCCGAAGTTTGAATTTCGCACGTTGACGTTGACTTCACTTCCTGCTTCCGGTTTGTGCGTCGCGTACTGGTCTGCCCCCGTGTGGTGAAAAAGTGGCGCTACAGCCTTCAATGAGAACAGTCCTGGGAAAAATACTTCATGTACAGATTTTTGATGATCTCTTTGTGGCTGTATTTTGTCAAAATAAATCCTGCCTGAAATGTTTACAGCTTTGGAGTCTGGGGTCAATGGTATCTAAAAAATTTTTGAAAATAAAGTAAAACAAACGATTAAAGAACCGATGACAGCCACTTGGTTTAGTTTAATTAAATGGTATTTGTTGAAGCCTTAAAGAAAAATAATAATAATAAAATATATATATATATATACATATATATATGTGTGTGTGTGTGTGTGTGTGTACATACTTTCTTTTAGGCTTCAACAAATACTAGTTAATTAAACTAAATCAAGTGGTAAGCATAATCAAGCAGAGGGAGGGTTCAGTGCTCTGCTTCAGTTTTGAAAAGCATTTTGTCTGACCATAAATATATTGATTGACTAAAAATTTCAAAAATGAAAATTCGATATTCTTTGTAGGCTTTTATGTACAAGATATTCTTGAACAGATAATTCATAAAGAAACATTTGTGTGGCAACTGTTACTCTTACTCTATTGTGTATTCACAGGCAGGTAGTATTTATGAACCCTATATTGTAACTGTTCTGCTTGACCCCGCAGGTATGTGTTTGCAGTGGTTTGCCATAGAGGTGTGTTTTTCTTTTCAGAAGGTGTGTGTGCCTTCACCTGTGCAACTGCTCAAGCCTGTTATTGAGAAGAGGTGAGAGGTGAGCCTAGAAATCACTGGATGCATTTCAACAGACCTTCAACGACTGTAAACAACCACTCTCACTGCCACAGTGTTCTCCTGGCTGGAGGCTATAAGTCACTTTTCTCACTTTGTTCTTATGTCAAATCAAATGCACTTTAAAGGGACAGCTAATTGCTCCTGTTTCTACATATTTTGGAAAAGTAACAATTCATCCAGCTACTTAGGGTCTGGGAAGTTTGAGCCATGCTTCAGTCTGCAAAAAGGCAGAAAGACATGTTTAACATGGGAAATATCACATTCTGACACCCTCCCAACACTGACAGACGGCTGCAGAGGAATTTCAATGATTGATCGGTGGTCTCGCTGTGTTTCTCATGATCATTAGGGAAGGGGTCGGTTGTTAGGGAAGTAACCATGGGTTTAGGGACATCCAGGTGTCAGTGGTATGACGGAACCCCTCATTTGGTTTCAGAGGCAGCTGGCCAGGACGGGACACAAGGACATCAAACAACCCACAGCTGGAGGAAAAAAGAGGGGGAAAAGAAGAAACAAGTGAGGAGAAGAGACAAGGAAAACAGAAAAAAAGGGAGAAGAAGAAGAGGAGAAAGTTACAAAAAAGGAGAAAAACAGGGAATGTTGGGAGGAGGACTCTCAAACTCAAGCACTGAGCTAAAGTTTTCAACTGTATTGTTCATTCTCAATGTCTTTTTCTATTTAATCTTCCTTTCTTCTCATTGTTCTGCGGTTAGAGTGGCCAGCAAGGAGAGACACCAACTAAACACATTTTGAATAGTCACATATGTTTGAACCTCTAAAAAGAACTGGCTTTGTGTTATATTTTTTAAATCAATCAGCTAGAGCCCCTCCATCTTCAAATCCAAATGAGCTCACAATTTTTACTGCACATTAAAACATATTTTCAATGAACTGTAACAAAGTGTAAGCCAGTGGGTGTTTCCTCCTCTGGGTCCTTTTATAAGATGCAATTCAGGAGAAATGTTTTTCTTCTTTTGTGAGTTAAAAAAAATGGTTGTAATGCTCTGGAAGGGCAAGTTCTGCTCCAGTCAATGGTTTTAACAGACGTTGCTGGCCTTGCATGGCCATGGCCAGCCTGGGTTTGGATGAGGGTTTGCCTGTTAAGCTTCACAAACACTCTTTGCAGTCAGGGGAACCCAGTTGGGTTTTCTATATCTATAGTAATCCCGCAAAAAGCCGCAACAGCTGAAAACTACACATCTTTCAGTAATATTGTGAGAAATCTGCACCCTCATGGGTTGCACGGACGTGAGTGTGTGGCTGTTTGCAAATACATGTCACTGATTTAACACTAAAGTGTGTGAAAGAGCTACCATTTCCAGCTGCTCTCAGGTACCCATGGCGTGCGTATTGAATCAAACATGGCAGTTATTAAGCTGTCACAGTGGAAAACAGATGTTGTAGCCCTTACAGTTCCTATCTTGGGCAGAATTCCTGGTATTCCCTGACAGATTTTTGGAGGCTCCTCGAGAGCCTGTGTCATAGCTCAGTGACGTTTCTCTGCAGGAGACCAGTTTCTGAGATCTGGCTGTGTCCCACTGAGGGTAATAAAAGAAAAACATGAAAGTATGTGTGTTTAGTTGTTGAGTTCACAGGTGAATATTGTAATAATGCTTTGTGGTACAGGGTCAGAGTCCTCCAGTGTGCTTCAGGTGAAGGGAACTGTCTCTCTCTTTATGTCTGAGGTTGTCCTTATGAGACTTTTCTTTCTCTCTGATGCTGCTTTCACAGTCCTGATCGTTTTGCTCCATTTTGCAGACGTTGCATCATCCTTTACGGGTTTATTCACACATATGTGCCTCATATATCTTTGTGGTTCTCAAGGCACAAACATAAGCATCCATGAGGTGGACTGGTAATTTCACACCTATGTTCTGAACAGATGCTTGAACGCCAAGGGAATAGTCTGACATGACGACGAAAAAACCAACAACTCTATGTCTGCCCTTAAATCTCTTTTACTGTATCATTCAGTTAGAGTGAACACTGAAAGGAGTTAGAGATAAATAAAATTCTTTCTTCAACATAAAACAGTGGAAGGTTAAAGATTTGGGAAAGCTGCACTTCATTGTCTCTTCGTTCAGAGGATCATCTGCCAAGAGCCAAAACACTCAGCAAGGGAAATATATTGCACCCATATGTGTTTGTATACCCCAAAATCTTAAACATCCATGCAAATATTACCATTACCTCTCCAGATGAAGCCTTAGAGTGTGTGTCGCTCTGGAGTTTCAGTTTTGGCCGGTGGATTTACAGTCATGTCTGAGTCGATTTCCTTGTTTCCCGACATAGTACACTGATAATCTGAGTCACAATAGAATTGGCATCATTTGGGTGCGAATCACTGATGAAAGAGTATCGAATCACCACAAAAATCAACTCCATTTTAAGTAAACAGTGTGCTTTTCACAGACAGACAGAGGAAGTGATATGCTGTGGTTACATTTTACATATTTTTTTAATTATCCTCAATTCAGGCTATTGTAGTTTTTTTTTTAAATTTATCATCTTTCTGTTTTCAGTAAAAGACAAAAGAAGAACTGCAGAACTAGCAAGCTTTAGAAAGTGAAAACAAGAAAAGGGTGGAGATGTCAGACCACAATCAAGAGTGAAGTGTGTCCAGAGATTCATAGAGAAAGTTATTAGTTTTGGATGAGACCAGGGCAAACACTTCAGGGGCCTGTTCTCTTGCCATAAACACATTACATTTGCTGTCACAACACTCATACTGAGGTGCAAAATACAAGTGACCTCCACTGGAAACAACTTGAAGTAATTTGCCACAACAATTTTCACTTTCTCCAAACATTTTCCCCAAAATTTAAACTGTTATCCCTCCCATCCCTTAAGCCAACCCCACCTCACAAGCACACACTCCCCCACGTAACGTGCATGAGTATGTGTGTGTAAAGTGTCCTCCTCCTTCAGTCTCTCCATGGCTGGATTGTGGCAGCAGCTCAGCTCCCTGCGAAAGGGTCGAGCGTTGGCTCTCTTGCACTATTTTATTTGTCTTCTCTACCCACCTTCAGGTGCTCTTTCTTGGGATACAAACACTGGCAAGCCCCATGTGGAGGTAGGACATCCGCAACATAATGGAACATAACAGGAGGATTACAGTTTTATATGGCTGTGTGCATGTTCAATTTCGCATTTTGGTTGTTTAGATAAGCCCTTAGGCGGTGTTAGTGGTCTATTTGCAAAATCTCAGAAATACTTTCAAGTCATGGTTTCATCTTTTGAACACTGAGGAAAGTATGTCATTTTTTTAACAGTTGTCCTTCATTTAAAAACTCCACCCTTAACCCCCAAAGTTGGTAAGGATCCTAGTGGATATCTGCTCAACTGGCCAAAGAATATATTTGGACGACTTAGGCATGTTTATGACCAACACATCCAGTTTGAAAAGATTCATAAACATCAGTAGAGTAGTAGGGTGGCTTGAGGCCAGTTAAAATACATGACATACGGAGAAAAGAAGAAGTAAACTCCAAAATAAAGATCTGTATTGAGAGCAAAAAAAATAGGGCGGAAAAGTCCCCCAACTCAAACCAACTGTTGGACTGAAGCAGGGGAGCTGTGAGATTTCAAGTAAGAAAGAGGGAGAGAGTTAGAGTAGGATGCAGGAGTAAATTTAGGGGAAAAGACAACTAATGTGAAACAGTGGAACTGAGGATTATACCAACCAAACAGCAGCTTGACATGGTGTGGTGTGCAGATATGTGTACACATGTAGTGTGAAGGGTTTGTACTCCTATATGTGTTCATATGTGCCTTTGTTGGCAGGGATTTGAAGTAGTGAAGGGGAATTTCTCTCGCATTTTCCTCCGTGTTGGCTACCATAAGATTGCAGAGATTCCTGCAGGAGCACGCAACATCAGCATACAGGAGACAATAAAGAGCCGAAACTATCTGGGTAAAACACACAAGTTCACACAGACCTAAAAAACAACCTCATATTTTCAATTAAGCACAACAGTTATTGACGAACTTATAATTTTCCTCAAGCTCTGCGGACAAAAACTGGTGTCTCCATCATCAATGGAAATTGGGTGATTGACAGGCCAGGGCTCTACACTGCGGTGGGAACACAACTGATTTATCAACGACCCAATGAAATCCGCTCTCGCAATGGAGAGTCCATTACAACACCAGGACCAACCGCTGAAGAGCTACATATTTATGTAAGATCACTGTCTCTCTCTATACCAAATAACACTGTTTGAGGTGTAACATTTCTTGACGTCATACAGCATACCCCTTGTCTGTCTCTCTCTTTTCTCTTCCCAACAGTTGATTTACCAGCAACCGGGTCCCAGTGTATACTATGACTACAGTGTGCCTCTACAAAACACACATCCAACTCACAAGCCAGTCACACCTACCGATATTCCACCCCAGGGTGAGAGAACGCACACAAAGATGCAAGAACAAACAATTAAAACTTTCATAAGAGTGACCTAAAATGACCACAGTGTCATTTCTCAAACTCAATATTCGGATTCGCCATCAGGGAGTATAACAAATAACAGATGCTTTGTTTGTGTCTGTGTGTACAGGACAGAGCCTTGTGTTTGGGTCTGTGTTCAGTTCAAATTTCACTTCATGTCCTTTATAATGCCAAATTATATTGGTTTCAACAAAACTGCTCTATTAAAAATTTAATTATCCAATCTTTGTTCTGGCAAAAAGCTCTGTACCTCACACTTGGACAATGACCACTCACTTGGGCAGATTTCTTTTCATTGCCTATATCTTGCCTGAAAGAGATAATAACTCAACTTGGATTTCTGCAGATTGCAGCCAAATTGCTTCATTTAATTCAAAGTTTCCCCCAAGACTTTAACAAAAACAACATAGTTCATAGCTGCTCAAGACATCACATCATAGTGAACATCCATGGTGACTGGTTGAAGCCTTGGTATGATTTTATCAAAAATACATCATATTTATGGTGGCCCTGACATGCAGAAAACAACATTATAATCAACAACAACAACAACAAACACACAAAAATATGTTTGTGTATCTTTTGACGCGTTGGTGTTTTTTTTTTTTTTTTTAATTCTCTTTTTGTGCGTGTTTCCTCTTTTGTTTTACTGTTTTTCTTTCTTTTTGTTTTGTGCTGTTGTTTTTCATTTGTTGTTGTGTTCTGCACTTCAGGGCCACTTTCATATATTTCTGATATAGATTCAAAGTGGAAAGCTCTGATCCAATGTGGATGTAACTTGTACATGTGTTGGAAATTTGACCGATTCTGGTAATTGGTCCATATTGATGAGCAACTGCTATCTCTAATAAGCTAGTTAAAATCTGGAGGGTTATACTTTCTGATAAAAACTCTGACATGGGTTTATCTATTGGCTGCTTATAACATAACTTTAGGATGTTACTTCTTACCAACCAACATAACTGTGGTCTTCTATGCTAGCTTTTAACCACTCGCTTGATTACTTAACTCAACAAGGAGGTTAACATTTCCCCACTTAAAACAACTCACAGTGCTAATGTTAGCTTTCAGCTTCTCTTCTCAGATGAAAATACTGTTGTCAGGGACTTTGCCAAGTTTGAACAGACTTACCACTGTGAAAACAACTTGTTAGCCCCTATTCACAACAGTTAATGAAAGCATTTAACTGCATCATGAACTTTTATTGTTCAGTTAGGAATTTACACATTTTAAATAGTATAACATTATGTAAGAGTTTTGTTCCAATTCAGTCAGTTTTTAGCTTTTGGTGAGTATTATCAAATATGTATTTCACCTGTCAGGGGTGTTAAGTTACTCAGAGGACATCAGATTCTAACAGTCTGATGTAACTTAACAACCCCTGACAGAATATTAAATGATCACATTATACTAATTTTTGGTGACACTGAATGAAGATTATTTACAACACTTCTGAGTCACAAATATTGAAATTTGCCTGTATATATCTTTGTGTACATTTATGACTCAGATGTTTTTCCTAAACATCATCCAACTTTTCTAATGTCAGCAACTCCTTTTCTTTAAAACTGTCAAGGGATGTTATAATCTTTTCCTTTCTTACAGTGACAGCAGTAACCCCTCCCCACACAGGTGAGAAAGTCAACCAAGATGCCAGCACACTCAACAGCATCAAAGAGAGACCCCACCCAAACCAGGTTCCCTCAGACCCTAGTGTGACACCAAAACCTCATACCACCCACACCTGGATAAGGCGTAACTCAGAGTGCAGCACAACGTGTGGTGTTGGTGAGGAAATTCATGCAATTATAGTGTCAATGAAGATGTGAATGTGTAGCCAAAAAGAACAGTAAATAAGACCCAAACTCAAGCATCAGAAATGTGCATCATTTTTTTTGTATTTGGAGAGTTTTTATGCATAGTGTCTGTGTAGACAAACTCACGGTTGGTATCACTTTTGTTTTTATGCGTGTTTGCAAACTTGCCAGGCAGGCGTCGGGTGCTGTGGGAATGTGTTGAGGGAGACTCCCAGGTGACAGTCCCTGCTGACCTCTGTGACCCCAACCTGCGACCAACATACCAAGAAGAAGAATGCAACACGCAGCCATGTCCTGCATAGTGAGCAGATCACACACAAACACAGACACACACTCCTTCACTGTCCTCTTTCACTGGCAGTGCAGTCAGAAGTCAATTAAGGTCACACTGAGTAAGTTTGTTGTGGTTTTTTTTTCCGTACCCTGTGGTTAATACCAGTGGATATGAATTAATCCAAATTGTAAGTGGATGCCAGTGCATCAAATGCATGTTATGTTTGGGATCTTAAATTTTTTTGCCAATGGTATCACTGATCCTTGGCAGCCTGTCTGTGTGAGATATATCTTTTCTATTGGGAGCAGAGCAGCAGAGAATTGCAACTCAAAAACTTCAATAAGCACTGTACACAGGACATAAAGAAAATTTGTGGTCAAACTGGAAACAAAGACCAGGTAAAATCTTGATCTACTATGTATTTCTTCTGATTGCATCTCCTCCACCTGTGATGCGCTGACAGCTGGGATGTTGGGGAGTGGTCAGAGTGCAGCAGGAGGTGTGGACCAGGCAACCAGCAGCGCCAGGTCATCTGCCGTCAGGTCACTCATGTCCACAGCAATGGGACGGAGACCTCGGTCACAGTGGCGCCAAAGCTGTGTGGGCTGTCTGATATGCCAGTGACCAAGTCTACATGTCAGCTGAAGATCTGTAGCCAGTGGGAGATCCGGTCTGAGTGGAGCCCAGTGAGAACACACACATACACACAACTCAGTTCCATTGATGCATTACCCTTAAATTAACTACCCTCCATCTAACAGTGTGGGTTATCCTTAGATTTATGCAGTAATTACAAATCACAAGTCTGCAACCAAAACTCAAAGACAGTGAAGAACTGAAATCTCAGTGTCGTTATTTAAGAAAAAGGTGATCATATCCTAAAAACTCCAAAACAGGACCCCCTACCCGACCTTTCTGAGATCCTGCAAAAATACCCAAAAATACTCAAAGACAACAAAGTAGCATCATAACTAATACATTTATTTAAACACTCCTTTTCTGTTTGGAGTGAAAATTTTCTAAAATGTAAAATTAAATCATGTATAGAAATCCATTTCCACCAGTTGCAAGAAAGAAAATGAAAAACTGGCTTTGTTGAGATTTTTTTTTGTCCATAAAGAGTCAAAATTTTGAGATAACGGTCAAATTGATAAAAAAAAAAGCAAAAGTTTAACGATAGGGTCAGGATTTCTACCTCCTTACTCAAAATTTGACTTTTGGTCTCAAAATTTTTTACTTAATTTGGGGCAATAAAAATTCTCAACACCTGTCACAACCATGACAAAAAGAGGGGTACCACAGTGTGTATCATCTGTAAAAGTGCATTTCCACATTAGTATTTTCTGCATGGTTACCTTCAATAAGACCCAATATTCAAATCCCAGGTGAAGTCCAGCACTTGTTTATCGACTGGCTCCTTGCCTGGGTGCTAGGCACCTGGTTACCCTCTCAAAATGGAAAAATGACTTAAATAATATAACATGTCATGCTCTTCCTTTTAGTTTTTAGGTACATTACAGTTTTTAAGGTTATATCCTTCATGACTTATGTCCCTTTCTCCTACCCTTTGTTACCCAGTGTTCAGTACCATGTGGATTGGGCCAGCGTAGCAGGGAGGTGGTGTGTGTGAGCAACCAGGGAGATGTGGAGGAGGATGAGGAGTGCAACATGAACTTGAGACCGGACACACTACAGAACTGTGACATGGGAGCCTGTGCACGCAGCTGGTTCACCTCCCTCTGGAGCCAGCAGGTAATGTGAAAAAACTCTGCGAGTGACAGTTTACGGTGCAGTGCTGGAAAAGAATCATGTTTGAAATCATGACTGAAAACTGTTAAAGGGTTTTATATAGGTGTGTGTTTGATAATTCTCAGTGCTCTGCAGACTGTGGCCAAGGCAATCGAACCCGAGCAATAGTTTGCCTAGTTGATCATGTGACTGATCTTCCATTGGGCAGCTGTGAAGGGGAACGCCCACCAGAAGTGACATCATGTGACTCTGGTCCCTGTCAGGACCGCCTTGAGTGGTACACTGGACCCTGGAGTCAGGTACTTTACATGCACACACTCATGCTATGAAATACTGACCATTTGAAGAACTGCCTAAATGGTGTGTGTGTGTGTGTGTGTGTGTGTGTGTGTGAAGTGTTCTGCAGAGTGTGGCAATGGTACACAGACCCGGAGTTTGGCTTGTATTTTTAATAGCAATGGTGTGAAGGAGGTTGTGGACCAGTTAAAATGTTCCAGTCTCCCTGAGCCAATCACAACTCAGCAGTGCAGTTTGAAACCATGTGGTGTCCAGTGGTACGTCACAGATTGGAGCACAGTGAGTAAAATTAGTAACAGTGAAAAAATATATTAGCATAAACCTGTTCCTGCTGATATCACTCCAGATGCTGTCTCAACCCTGTTACAAACCAATTTACTGAAATCTTATTCACTTCTTTCCCTTCCTCAGTGTTCACGCTCCTGCAACACTGGATATCGAGTACGTGAAGTGCGTTGTCTGACTGATAACATTATCCCAAGCAACCTGTGTGACCCCAAGTTGACTCCAGAGAGCCGAGAAGAATGCAACAAACAACCTTGTGCAGCTGAGATCAGTAAGTCTGCTCCAAAGTGTGGTGATGGGTAGCTCCCTAAAAATTTAATGTTTCATCAATATGCAGGTGAACTGAACAACAAACAGACCTGCTTTTCCCAATTTTCAATGGTGTTTCTTGCCTGTATCTTTCCTCTCTCCACAGACCCGGCATGCAGTGACCAGTATCATAATTGTGTGGTGGTGGTTCAAGCCCGGCTCTGTGTGTACCCTTACTACAGAAGCGTCTGCTGCGCCTCCTGCTCCAGGTCCCAGAAATCATTCCCCAAATCATTACAAAAGAACTACATTCACAGGTGATGATGCTAACAAGAGGTTAAAGTACCTCAGCTCTAGGAAAATTATAGTGAAGAGTGATTTAGTATTCAGCTTCTGAACTCTGCCACACACACAACAGACCAGCCCTTCTGTCAGAGCGGCACATGAAACTGAAGTGGAGTAACAACTAAAACTTTCCTGTTCTGAGAAGAAAAACATAAAACACATTCTTCGACAAGTCTCGTAATATATAAGTTTTAAGAATGTTTCCATCTTAGTGTGACTTTAAACCCTCAACCTTTGATGATGTGCTCATATTTATTTTGAATAAAGGCTGTATTACCTCATCTGTCGTTTAAGTAGTTGTAAAAAATTTTCAAAAACAGTATGACGACTGAATCCAACAACTTGACACCTCCACCTGAAAAAAAAAAAAGTTCACATGCTTTTGAGTTCATTCTCCAGCTATGCACCGCTCAGAAAAGTCATGAAGAGATCACATTTTTACTCATCCGAGATAGTAATACCATTGCTTTAATGGGGCAGCCGGGCTGACAGCATGTAAAAGGCCATAATTCAATCATGAGAACTCAAAGCACAGGAACATTAAATGAACACTGATGACAAATGCACATCGCATTCTCTGTTACTCATCAAACATATTAGAAGTCACATGGGGACTCTCTTACACACAGACACTCTCTCCCATTGTGTAGCTATACATAGTTTTTAGTAATGTTCCCGAGGTGCCCCATGTCTTTCTGTGACACTTGATGCAAGGCTGCATTGGTAGGTCCATGCTAGTAGGCTGTTGAGGATGTGTAACAGGACAGAAATCTGTAGGGTGAGCCTGGGCCTTTGGCTTTGAGGGATGCAGGGTCCACATTCACCAACAACGACCGTGTCTGTCTTGACTTAACATTGATCGGACACCATTACCCCGAAAACATTCAAGGCTCTCTTTCCATGCTGATAAACCTTAACTCATTCTAAAACATCTATATAGACTTTTTTTCATCAAGACACCAAGCTGGGGTTTGTGAACAGAAAATGGCAGCCACCTGTCTTTTTTGCATTTTCTTCTTGTTATTTTTTTTTTTTGCTTTGTCCTTGGCATTAAGTACCAGACAGTAAGACATTAATGTAATAGTTACTGAAGGGTTTAACAATAAGCTGTCTAAAAACATCATCGTTAGCTTTCCCCACCCTCCCCATCTTTTGTCCAACAACTGAACAGTCACCATTTATACAAGTCAGTTTCTGAAAATACATTGGCAAGCACATTTTCCACCAAAATTTCATTGTGAACAACAAAAAATATATTTCACTCCCCATGTGATTTGTTCAGCTTATCAAATGCAATAACTGGTTTTGTTTTCTTTGTAGCATCGTACCAACATTCACTTATTTCAATATTGTAGAAGTTTTACAAAGACATAAATATAGTAGGTTACAATACAGTAAAAAATACAAAATAAAGTCGATATAGTTTCTTTTTCTTAAATGATAATTTACCAGAGGCAAACCCAGAAACAGATCTTTGACACTAGGCAAAAAACACTAGAATTACCCCCTGAGGTCAAATGATAAAAGAATAGCCATGTCTCAAACCAGAGCTTAGTCCCAGGTAACAAACAACTTCTTTGTTGTTTAGAAGAAGTGAAATCCGCACAGGACTGTAGGCAAACTGTGGATGTCCTGTGTGACACATAGTCAATGTGTACTTTTCAAGTGCACTGGTTTGGGCGTTATTACTACACTAGCGAGACGTTAAGCTAAGGAATACTTGAAGGCACAATTTTCTGAGGCAGACGATGCCTCAGGAATCAAACGACAGTTGTGGTTTCAAGGGAGTAAGATTCAAAAGACGAAAAGAAAAAGAAATCAGGAAGTTACAGTTTCAGGTGTGGTGTAGGTCTGAGAACGACGAGGCAGTGAATCAAGTTAAGGCCAAACTACATAAGATTGTCCAATCAGAACGCTCCAACAGTAATGAGGATGTTAGACCTAACAAATTGAACAGATCTACAACAAGATATCAGTTTAAACATCAGAACTCTACTTGTGTTTTGTTATAGACTGGATGCTACAAAGTTATTTCTTGTCATGGTTAAGTCAATTATATTAAACAAGGCTTTTTATGCTTTTAAGTCAGAGGCTGTTAATATACACAATAATGTATAAATGTATGTTACACCAATATACATGGGCTTCAGTCTGTAGAATATCTCAGTAAGGAGTACATCCAAGCATTCAGGGTGAGGACTTTGGCTTTGAAAAGTTAGTCTACATATGCACAGATATGAAACACACGTAGAAAATGCACCATAGAAAAGAGGACATGGAAATTAAAATAAAAATAAAAAGGAAATGGACTTAATGGCTCACGCTTCTCATTTACTGTCACATACAACCATTTGCTCACGCAGAACCATTTCCTCTTGAAACAAAGACAAAGGAAAACTTTTTTTTTTTTTTTCAAGTGTGGCCTCGTTCATACCCTTCACCTTTGGTCTGTGTTCACAGACTTGTTCAGGGCAAAAAAGGAACAAAAGAATCTAAAAATAAAAAGGACTCGTGGGGGTTCAGAGGGATTCAGGGATAAAGTTCAAGTTTGTCATTCCTCATGTGCAAGTCAATATAAAAATGCTACAAGTCGTACAACTTTCTCGTCAACAAGACAGGTTCAGGGCAAGACAGGCCGAGTCCTCGTGTACTCTGCTAAATAAAAAGGGGCTCGGATATTGGCAGGACAGCTTGTTTAGAGGTGATGAAATACTCAGTCTCCACTCCCTGTATTATTTTTTCTCCAGCGCGTCACTTCCTCCAGTTGTCTGCTCATGGAAAGGAAGAGCGACTGTGTGAGTCGGCATCATTACATCAAGAGCCAAAACTAAATCTTCCTTTGTCTCCTCTCTCTCGTATGGCAGAAGAAACAACGTTTGTCTCTCTTGTTCCTATGACTTCAGCTTGGGTTTGCAATCCCGTTTTGCTATTTTTTTGTCTTATCTGTGTGGATGTGTGTGTCTCTCTCACTCGCTGTCAGTCTCCAGGTCTGAGTCAGACCACTGCACTGGGCTCAGTTTGCCATTGCGCTGGGCATACTCGATGACTGCTGTGTAACAGAAGTAGTACTGGTCCCAGGTTTGGATGCTGAAAGCCCTTTGTGTACGCATCCGCCGCACTGTCTGACGCACATTCACGGTGCCGATGTCCTCCAGCCGGGACAGGCAGATGTCCAGTGTACAGAACGTGCCTGATCAAGGAGCAGGGGGGAGAGGGAGGAAGGAGAAGTGATTATTAACAAAAACTTACTACTAGTTTGAACTTCATTCAGAAAATCTGACAGCCCAGTTTAAGAACTGCTTCAGAACTGAGGCAAGAGCATTTTTACTACTGCTACTGCTATTTATACAGCTGATCAGTTAAGACAAAAAAAACAACTGTTTTAATATTGGTTTGTTGTGATGGTTAAACACAAGTCATGCAGCAGTCTGTGAGAAGTGACAGCCATGAATTTTTGAATGAAAGAGGTATGCCATTTATGCGTTTACCTGTTCGGCCAATGCCAGCACTGCAGTGCACAACCACAGGAGGGCCGCCAGGAGGCCCCGTCCAGCTGGCGCCAAGACTATGGACTGCAGCCTCCCTCCTCTGAAGTACATGTTCACGGAAGTCCAACATGGCTGTAGCACTTTTTGGCACCCCAAAGTCTGGCCAACTGAGATAGAGGTAGTGGTACACTTCCCGTCTCTCTCCAGACTGAGAATGAAAAATGAAGCCAGAGTTAAGACTTTTTCTAAAAGCTGGAATGTGCAAGTACGATGACCAATGTCCATGCTGTGTCAAAGAACATCAGAAAGTGAATTTTGAAGAGGAGTAATTCCACCGGAAAAGCCTTCTCATACTGTCTTGAGAATCTTAACATTGGTTTGAAGGCTCTCATTTCCATCAAAATTATCAGACCTATTTAAGATAAACTTATGTGGCTGTCATGACTTACCTGTGTGTTGTAAAGTTCAAGATGGGAGAGTTTGAAGTCCTGAAACGTCTGGATGTGTGTGTTCCTGACTAAGAAGCATCCATGTTGCTCAGTCCTGCCCTCCTCCAGGGGCCAGTACTGACCACACTTCACACGCCCACGCTCCACCACCCTGAGGAAAATAGACAATTCATCAGTGATATTGAACACCTAGACTACCAATACTGTTTTAAACCAAGCGAGAGTGGTGTTGCCGAGGGCAGAAACTGTATTCAACAGGGGTGTTAATTTCACACTTTGGGCTAGCAACACAACAAAGGCTATTGATAAAAGTGTCTCACCTGGTGGTCATCACAATAATAAGTACCATCTGTTCCCAAACCATGAGCCAGAAATCACCAAATGTTTTTGGCAAAGGACCTAAGAAACAACAGGAGTCATTATCATAAAGAAGATTTTCAAATAATCTGAAGAGTGGGATCGAAGTGTGTTGACAGTTGCTCACCCTGAGTTGCGATGTAGGCGTTGCCTCTCTTATACCCATCCATGAAACTGGCGTTAATGTAATCTGATGTCTGTGAAACAACACAACAGGTCAGATTCACTGAGTGTTGCTGCCTCCTGCTGGAGGAAACCAAACATTTCTATGGTAGAGGCTTCTGCCAAGTTTTTGACTACTTCAAAGAATCCAATATTTAGTCCCCACAGAATCAACATACAAATGTGAATTTGTACAATAAATTATCAAGCAAACAAAGATTTACTCAAGCCTTAGATACTCCAGTTCATGGTAGTTTTTTTTAATGACATTTTGTTTAAGAGCCATAATTTGTCCAGCAGGCCCCTCACAACCTTGGCATGTATTCACACCCTGGGCAATTCTCAGCATTTATTACCATATCATTTGGCTCTTAAAAAAAAAAAAAAAAAACATAAAACTGAAGCCAGAATCTAGACCTTCTTTTCCAACCATGTAAAACGCTTTCAAACATACCAGGTTCCAAACTAACTAATCGGGTCCAGTACATGGATATGAAGCACACAAATGTTAACTCTTTAATAAATGTAACTGCCCATGCAACATGTTGAAGGTATGCAATGTTTAAGATGACATTAAATGACACCGTGTGTTGACTTGAGGATGATAAAATGCAAAAATTTTCCTAATTTAATCAAACTGAGCAGCAAACACTCAAAGTAATCGGCTTAATCATGACTTTTACAAAGCATTGATGAATATCATATATATCAATAAAATGAGACATATCTCGTCTGATTTTTTATTTCCATTTTTACCTCATCATCTTCATCTTCACAGAGCTGGCAGAGCCGCACCCGTGAGTGATCCAGGCAGAGAACATCACTGTACCTGTTTTTCATTTGATTGGACAGTTTTCTGTAAAAACAAAAGACATGGGTAAACTAAGGAGTTATTTTTACTCATGTTTGTATACAATCACTGAAAGAAAAGACGTGAAAGAAGTAGCCCAGTGGTCGGATTCTGGGTCACATTTTTAAATCTCTTACTTGGAGTAGTCGAAGGTGCCTGCTGGTGGCTCCTTGCGGATCTCCTCGTACTCCTGGTAGATCCCCTTCTTCTTCTTCCTCTTCACATGCTCTACCAGCTCGTGCACTGTCATGCCTCCCTGCTCAGGCATGTGAACTGACGGCTCGATGCAGTGGTCCTCGTCATCAGGACCCCATGATGAAGAAAGGGGCGGGGACTGGGAGCAAGGCTGGTGAGGGGGGCGAGGCAAAGATTTCTGGGGCAAGGGAGGCACCCCCTCCTCTTCCTCACCATTCTCCTCCTCCTCCTCCTTTCCTCCCTCATTCTGAGACCTGTTTGCAGAGTCTGTAGTCTTCCCGTCAACGGAGTCCCCATCCCCTAACTGGGAGAGCGGTGTGTCAGGGGGTGTGTCAGACTGGGGAGGGGCTTGGCGGCCGCGACCGTTCATATTCGCATTCGGGCTCGAGCTGCTTACAACAACGTTAGCCCCGGTCACTGCTGAGCCGTTCCAGTGTTGGTGGTTCCCCTGTGGCCTGTTAGCAGCAGACTGTGGGCTCTGCTGGCACTGTCCTCGAGTCCTGCTCTCCACAACTCCACAGTGGTTATGTGGGTTAGCATTGCTATCATCATAGCAGTTTGAGTTAGCCACCGCTAGCTCAGAGCCCAACTGTGTGTTGATATGTGTGTGAGACAGTGTAGCGCCTGCGCTTGTGTTGCCACACTCTAAGCTATAGGAGCGCAGCAGGTTTCCCACACAATCATGTGTGTCATGGTCCTGTGTGTCACCCTGATCAGTGTTTGTGTGTGTATTAACACAGGACTGGATCCAAGCCACGTGGCTGTACTGAGATGTCCCACCCAGGTGTTCAGGGAGGGAGGAGACTGGGATGTGACTTGCTAGTTCATGAGCCTTCACTGTGCATACCTGATAAACAAAGGAGACAAAACTCGAAATGACAAATTGCAGCTAAAAACTGTTGACACTATGAAAAAAAACTTTAAAGAAAACAGACATACATACCCTCTCTCTTAGCTTCTCACGCACAAACAAGCGGAGAACAGCAAAAGGCGCTCGAAACCAAAGAGGTGATGAAACAATGAAAACACATTTTAGACGAGCTGGAAAAGCCCCCTGGTAACAAAGAGAGAGAGAGAGAGACAAATGATTTCTTTTGTTTTGTTCTAAATAAAGTTGACACAAACAGTTAGGAAACAAGCAGATCAGAGACAATAAAGGACATTTTTTCTTTTACCTTGAGTAGATTGAGGATCTTGACACAGAGCTCGTAGTCAAAATTGCCGTAGCTGGAGTTGGTCATGTCGTAGATGAAGATAAGCCCGTCTCTTTGAGTTTGTAAACTGAAAGCAAAAATATTTTTATTTAAACCTGACATATTAAGTAAAAAGCTGCCATATAAATAGAATGTACAGCTTTTAGAATTACATAGATAGCTACATAGTATTTCCAGTACCGGTACTTTCGGACATTAAACAGGAAAAACAAAATCATATATATATATATATGTATATACATGCACAAAAAGAAACTTGAACACAGATTAAGCTTGTTAGTATGCTGTTGAGCATCACCTCTCTATGGCTTTGTCGAGCTGATAGATGATGGCCTGTAGCACAGCTTTGTGAGTGGTGACGTCTGGCCTGTGAAGGCGAGCAGTGAAGAGGGCTAGAGCAGCGCCCTTTGCATCACGGCCAGGCTGGAAGGAGCATGAACAGATAATTTCATATACAACCCTTCAGACGAAATGTTACAGTCAGATCAAAAAGAAAAATTGTTCAAATTGGAAAGAAAGAAGGAGTTACTCTTCTGATTCAGCAAGCATCTGCACCACTTTCAATCTATTCTTGGTTGTAACTGAGATATGATGAACTGCAGAACCTCTGAGGCTTTTACACTCACCAGGACAGTAAATTTGCCACTCAGCAGCTCAGAGCGTAGAGGGTCCTCGTCAGGGTTGATATTGATGATGCCCTCTTTGATTCTTGTGTTCTATTTTAGATTCAGGGAGGTAATGACAGGAGACATGGAAGAAGTCATTAGCTTGTGGCAGAAATAGCATCTGACCAAAAGTTGATATCAAGTACCTTTCATTCATTTGTCAAATATAGCTTTTTACATTAAATAGTGTTACATCTGGGCTGGGAAATAACAAAAATCTCAACTTTTACTAAACTTAGGTTGATTATGATGATCAGCTTTTGCCTTTTTTAACCTAGATGGAGAGATGTAAACAAGCTATCACAGCCTGCCTCAACTGATTATCTGTCATTGATTGCAAACCATGCATGCATTAAAAAGTCTTGGCTACATTACTATGTTTTTTTTTTTACTGTTTAAAAGTAGTCTGATTAGAGAACTTGCCAGTCCTGTTTGAATGGTTGGAGCTGAGGAAACTGTGTGCAAATATTAACTCAGACCTCAAATAGCAAAAAAGAAACCCTCATCACCTGGGTTTATAAAGCAAAAAGGAAAAGTGTTAAAACAATAAACTTTCAGGGGACTCATGGTTCTATATGGTGTTTGCTCATAATTGTTGTCTCAGTTTTATTGGATATAAGGGTGTTTGAGATATGTTAACTTCTGCATGGGAATGCAATGGATTCTTACTGCACTAACTTTCTATCTTTAAGTTGAACTGCTGCAATTTGTCTGCAGTTTGCTGACGAGCTTGAACACCTTTTTTCCTCACAGATTAAAATATTCAAATGACATTGATGAGACGAGGATCTCTAACAGGCAGCTGTATCAATTTATGTTATTCTTTTAATTTCCAAAACTTTACATTCTGTCTATTGATAAAGACCCATTTACTTTATCTTTCAGGCTTTAAGAAACTATTCATGGTTTTCAAAGGTGAACTTTAAAAAAGAAAACTTCAGGTCAGCTGACGCCCTCAGCCACACTCTTTCAGCCTTAACTAAACTCTGTGGTCAGTGATCTCAGTTTTGTCTCCATTAAAGCACAGCTGTACCTTGTATGCTTGGAAGAGGTCGATGGCTCTGGTGACGTCGAACTTGCGGGCCATAAGAAACTTTACAGCTGTCGGCTGGGAAACGAGCCCAGCGCTGTGAGGCTGCTCCCTGCTACGCACCTCACTCAGGAACTCCTCCACAGCCTGGAGAAGAAAGAAAGACGGGAAATTAAAGTCAAAGGTTCAGAGAAGAGATGAGTAGTTTACCAAGTTTATTATGTAGACAAGAAGGAGGTTGGAATGATGAAGGATATGATGTCTGTTTTGTCATCCTCTGATTGCCAACATGTCAATCGAGTGTGATACAGATGGCAGCAGTGCGCAGTGCTCCTGGAAGATGCCCTGGATGAAAATGATCATCTGCCAGTAAAGCAAAAGCAAAGTACATCTGTCCTCTAAGTATGAAACAAGCACAAGGAAAGAGGACATTGAACTGATTTGATATCAGTGGGTTTGTCGGTTTTTAAGTGGGAGGATGGAGGTTTGATCCCCAGCTCATGAGTTTACTTTGTGTGATAGCCTCTGCCTACAGTGTATGAATAAATATGAGAAAGGGTGAAGGTGACGTGGTGTAAAAAGGCTGTGAGGGGTCTTTATGGGCTAGAAAAGAATTTTATATAACTTTGGTCCATTTGCCATACAAATAAAATAACTTGCTCTGATGAAAGAAATTTCAAAGTCAGCCGAAAAATCAACAGAGGTGTCATTATGAATGCTCTCATGAACCATCCACACCTTTAAACATAGTGTCACGATCATTTTCATTTCCAAAGATCTAAATAAAAATTCAATATTGAAATTATGTCAGCCTATTTCTGAATAGATATTTTGTATTCAATTGAACATATGAAAAACATACGATTGTTTAAGACTTTGCACAAGAACCTGATCATCTGCAAATATCGCCCAGTATTGCTCTCTTCCCTTGTTTTTTTTCATACTCTTCATTGGAAGCATACTGATATAAGTAGACACCAGGGCTGCACATTATCGTGAAAAAATGATGTTGCAGTATTTTTGTCTCCTGCATTAAATACTGCGATATTTCTAAAAATTGACTGCTTCACTCAAAATGTAAACTGTCAGATGGATCCCTGCTATGGTCCACTCACATTCACTGCTCCCTCTCTCTCTGTCAGTCAACCACTCATGCTACATGTCACTCTGTCTGACCCTGATAACAGCAGGTGAGTGTGAGATGTTGCATGTAATTCGGTAAAATACAAAAATGGATGCTCATTTACATCTTTTAGCAACGTGACTGGGCATAGACAGGATTCAAAAACCTCACTGAAAGGCTGAAAAATATCTCGATATATATATTGCGATACAAATATTAAAGATGCCAATATTGTGCAGCCCTACTGGACCATTTCACCTTCCATAGGAAAAAAAAACAAAGTTTCACACGCTTCTCTTACAGTCTGGGAGATCTAAGCCTGCCATTTCAAAATAAGATGATAGCAAGAATGGTGACACTTATCCCAAACCAGGGTTTTAAGTTTTGTTGAGACTGTTAATATAAATTGTGTCAAAATCACAATGAAGAATGTACCTTCAAACAGGTATTATGAAAAAAAGAGATGAACCAAACCACACACACAAACCTGAAATGTAGTGCTGTCATCATATTTCTGCACCATCTATGCCTCACAAACCAAGTGTTCTGAGATGCAAAAGATGCCAATCCTATTAAATATTCCTCCCACACTACATGTTCTCTGTAGGCGGACAACGCTTCGTTGCAGAGAGCTTTGATGAAATTCAGGGACCTCCATGGTTAATACCTTTACATCTATGAGTGAATTGCATATTGCTCCCAGTGGCTGAGCTGCATCACCTTGGTGGGTATAATCCAAGGTAGTGCAACAAGTCTTTAATTTCATCAGCGACTGTCAAAACATCGTTTCATTCTCATCGAGGCAGAAAAGGGTGTCCATAGATCTGGGAGAGAGAGGAACCCTATCGAGAGAAACGTCGGCAAATCCAGGCAGCAGTTGAAGCGTGACCTGTGACTTCTCATCTCCTAACCTTGTGAATGCTTGATGGAGATCAAAGCAGCAGACGTGAAGGTGTCAGCCGAATATCCTGCTGACATTTGATATTTGCTATCACTGCTAGGCCCACCCCTTTACTAGAAAGCGATGGCAACAACAATGCTAGGAACCGGAGGACCGCTTCTGTGAATTCCAGACCGTAAATCTGATAGGAAGGACTCTGCTAACTGAGAGGCTCACAGGAGGGGATTCCTCATCCTGCTCTGACTTAACAATGTCAGTGAACAGAATAACAATCGGCAAGCAAAGACATGTTCGTGTAGTCAGTTTGAACGTGCACACCGGGTCAGGCATGATTATTAACGTTTAGCAAGATAACGGAAATCCTCTGCAAGTCAACAATAGCTATTAGCATTAGCCAGCGCCTAGGTTACATGTGGCAGCTGGATGGCTAACGATAACGTAAAAGACACAAGAAGTCACAGAATACAAGAGAAAGAATGCGTGACAAAGGGTTGTTAGATTATAAATCAGACACTGCTTTAACTCTGAAGTCCATGGAAAGATAGGTTATCGAGGGAGCGAGTATTCCAGATACACAACCGGTTGAGGGTTGACTACTACTGGCAAACGCCATCACGCTAGCACACATGCTAACGGCTGTCAGTCACACCGGAGTCCGCGAGCGAGCGAGAGGGAGCGAACGGGCCAGGACCGTTCACCAGACCACACCGTTACCGTGGAGATCCGGCCTCACAAAACACCCCAAAACTACAACCGGTTAGATGAGTAACCGGAGAGAGGAAAAAGATACGCTGGGAATGAGAGGAAAGTCGGGAAATAAATCGTAAAGAGAGCCTCACCAGCTGCTCCTGAGTTGTCAGGGCTTCCGCCATCTTGAAGCCTCCGCAACGTCGGAGCGGGCCGGCGGGGCGCGCCCACCCACCAGCCGCTTATTCACGCCCCACACCCCGGGACAGAGGCCAAGGCCCCGCCCATGGGCTTTCACTGCTCCACACACCGTTAGAAAAATGTTCACCACCAGAACACATGAACCGTGGCTCGCTCTTATGTTTAAAATCACCCCCTAATTAAAAGGAAGATTTTTTTTTATCACAAAATATATATAAGTTATTCATTCATCCTGGTTAAAACTAAATAATATCCGAAAAAAAACCCGTTTTGCGAGCCTCTGGGTTGGCAAGTCTAACCATTCATTATAATTTAGCTGTTCTTCAGTTCTTCATAGACAAAATGTATCTGATAGCCTGTACACATTAGCATTCTTCATATTACCAAACGTCACCGCAGTCGTAATCATTAAATGTTATTTATTTTTAATTTCATTTATTATCAATAAAGTACATAAAATATATACTATATGTACATATCACGTCAGGTTTGCCGTTAATTTTCGAGTCTTACACACGGGCCCATAGGGATCTGCCAAAACTGAATATCCATTTGTCCAAAATAGCTTTTTAGATATCTGAGAACACGATTTCTTTGGAAATCATTCATTACATATATCTGTGTAATGAGCCAATAATTACTCTTCATGACTTGAAAGTGGAAGAACTACTTGTGTCTTTTGCCCATAATATAATTTAATCGTTTAAGAAAACTGTAAAATTTGGGGTACATTTTTTTTGTATTTAAGTTTATTTTCATAACTGAGGGGTTCTATTTTTATATTTATTAATCATGAATATCTATCTATCTATCTATCTATCTATCTATCTATCTATCTATCTATCTATCTATCTATCTATCTATCTATCTATCTATCTATCTATTGACATATTTCTTCATGCATTCATTCATCAACTCAACTCAACTGTATTGTATGGGCACTTTAAAACAACTACAGCTGAATCACAGTGTTGTACATATATGGTAATATATGTATCTGTTCACCAATTCATTTTTGGGGGACGGCCAAATTAAAAAAAATCAATGATGTAATTTTTGTACAATATGAATAGTTTATGAACTAAAACAATGCAAACCAGTGTAAGAGGAACTTTTGTAACCGGTCTTTCATTTTCGTCGGACTGTTTTTCTTGAGCACCGTGGCGGCGCTCCGGCGGCTTTTTTGAGTTTTTGAAATGTTTATAGTTCGGAAAACAAACAGTTTTCCTCTTGTGTCGATGATTGTTTGTAATCAAGTTCCTTTGATACTCTTTGCTGATAGTTTATAAACTTGTGTCAGGAACGAAACTGATGTCATGCTAAATATAATCCAGCTCCGGACTGGTCTGTCACTCTTCTTAAGACATGAGCACCACGGGTCCTCTCAAGAAGAAAAGCTACATGGGACAGCATCAGATCAAGAAGAAAAAAAGGTAACTGCATAAAAATATTCCATGTATAATCTGTGTCAGTTTGGAATAGTTATGTCTGATTTGTTCCTGTTGCCAAGAGACATGTTTCCTTTCTGAACACAGCTTCAAATCTCCTGATGAGCCACCAGACAGAGACAGACTGCCGGGAGAAAAATCTCCTCCTACTTGCAAAACAAACAGAACAGAGAACAGGGGCCTCATGGTTAGTGTGACACTTTTCTCAAACATACCTTTTGCTCTCTTTCACGAATGACATGCATTATTGTATTGACAGGCTGGAGGACCTGTTTTTCCACTGGGAGAATCCACTCTGGCTCTTGATGAAGAGATGCTGCAGGTGCTGGATTCTGTTGAGCCCACAAAGCCAGCAGCTCAGCCAGCAGCAGTTTGCCAGGATGAACAAAAAAAGTCAGAATCATCATCTGTCTTCGCCCCAACACGACCTATTATATCAGTCACAGACAACATAAAGAATGGTGTTAAAGGACCTGAGACCACAGGATCCCACAGAGGCTGCAGTATACAGGAGGAAGTCTGCAGGCGTAGTGATGATGGCAAGAGACCAGGATGGAGAGGTGATTGCAAAGACCTCGCTCAGAGGCTTCTTTTCAGTGAGGACTCTGGAGAAACCCATCAAGAAATAAAAGATGACCGGCAGGAAGTCATCTCCTCCAAGTAAATCTTGACTTATTAAGTCATGTTCATTTAAAGTGAGGTTAACACTCTGTTGACATTTTCCCTTTCTTTTTACCATTTAATAGACAGAATGTTACAACGATCTCTTCACGTGCGACAAACACAAATGCTGATCCATCTCCAGATGCATCCAGGGAGTACATCTTGTTCAGCCCCACCCGCCTAGCAGCAGCCATGAAGAAGGCCAAACTCCAGCAGTCGATGCAGAATCAGTCTGCCTCTGTGCTCACAGTCCCCAGTGGGTTAGACCTCAGTAGTTTGAATGACACAGTGCATCAGCCAGGTGAGGGAATCAAATGCAGTCATACAACTGGCTACAAGACAAAAAATAATTTCTATGGGATATGATTTTATTTTAGATGGTATTAACTTTCTTTCCATTTTAGGTCTTGCCTTGCAAGCTCCTGCAGGTCAGGCTGAGAAGCTGCTGCTCTCTAGCTGGGGTCTACCAAAACCTGTCCTTGAGCGTTATGAAAAACACAGAGTGACCCACATGTTTGAATGGCAAGCTCAGTGCCTCACTGTGGGAGAGGTGCTACAGGGCGGAAACCTGGTGTATTCTGGTAAAAACAATAAAAAACTTGTCATGTCTTCACAGCATGATTTAAACAATCAATCACTTAAGTTAATCTTTATTATTTAATATCTTACAGCCCCAACAAGTGCTGGAAAAACCCTGGTGTCAGAGCTGCTGATGCTGAAGCGTGTTTTGGAGACAAAACGAAAAGCTCTCTTCATTCTGCCATTTGTGTCTGTCGCCAAAGAAAAGATGCTGTACCTCCAGGTGAGAGATGGGTAACCTCTTCAAATCCATGCATCGTTTTGTTTTTTCCAGTCTAATAGGCTTGTTTCTCTGACCTTATAGAGTGTGTTTGAAGAGGCAGGAGTCCGTGTGGAGGGATACATGGGAAGCACCTCAGCTGCAGGAGGATTCAAAGCTCTAGATGTGGCTGTCTGCACCATAGAAAAGGCTAATTCTCTCATCAATAGACTCATTGAGGAGGACAGCATGGGTCTACTAGGTAATATACCAGGTCTCTAATTGTATATGAAGTAGTATAATGTTTTCTAAGCATGCAATTCATCTTTCTAGGTATGGTAGTAGTTGATGAGTTGCATATGGTGGGAGACTCTGGAAGAGGATACCTGCTGGAGCTGCTCTTAACCAAGATCCGCTTTATTGCAAAGAAGCAGAACACCACAGGGTTTGTGTCACTTACTCTGCTTTTATCTAGTGTCTCATTCACAGTTCAATTCTTAGTGTTCTGCTACAGACATAAATAATCATCTCTAACACTATCTCTGCAGGTCTCTTTCTGAGGGTGTACAGATCATAGGTATGAGTGCCACCCTGCCCAACCTGTCCCTCCTGGCGAGCTGGTTAGGTGCAGAGCTTTACCAGACTGACTACCGACCCGTACCCCTTCAGGAGCACCTTAAAGTGGGCAGCAACATCTATGACAAGAGCCTCTCAGTGGTCCGGCAGTTCACTCCTGCACTCCACGTCAAGGTGGGTGCATGCAGCTCAGAAGTTACTTTGACCTCCCCAAAGCATTTAAATGTCTTGTTTGTTTTGATTTGCACTTTGATATAGGGCGATGATGACCACATAGTGAGCCTGTGCTATGAGACGGTGAGAGAAGGACGCTCTGTGCTTCTGTTCTGCCCATCAAAGAACTGGTGTGAGAAACTGTCTGACAGCATTGCAAGAGAATTCTACAACCTCAGACACACTGGTACTTTGGATTTTTTCATGATGATCATTGCACCTTTGCGTATCATGCTATATTTAATTGTGAGCATGAATACTGCTGGGGTTACATTGGTAAGCGAATGACTGTATTGATCCAAATGGAAGACAATCCTGGATATAAGACAACTCACTTGATTTTTTTGGGGAAAAGCAATTTGATGACAAAATCTTGTTTCATCATGAAGAACATTTCGTTTGACGATTCTGATAAAACTTTGCTAAAAGACAAAATACAGCAAGGCAGGCTTCTGTTTATAACAGCATGGTGAGAAATCATAGTGTATAATAACAATATGGTAGCACAAAATCTAGTGCATCCATCATCATCATCAGAGAATTATGACCAAGCTGTAAAAACATGGTCATATATATATTTAGAACAATATGGCATTCTTTGGTTCTGAATTCTGGTCTCATTCTTTTAGATCGTCAGGGTGAAGCAGAGCCTGAACCAGTGAGTCTGGACCAGAATGGACTGGTGGACGTTATTGCTCAGTTGAGACGAACCCCAGCTGGTCTGGACCCCATTTTGCAAAGAACTGTGCCATGGGGAGTGGCCTTCCACCATGCAGGTGAACAAACTCAAACAATCTCCTCAAACACAAAAACTTCTGAAAAAAGGAACTGTTTTTCTTTGAGAAGAGAAATGAGATGAAGTTTATGCGTGCAGGTTTGACATTTGATGAGCGAGATGTCTTGGAGGGAGCCTTTCGTCAGGGCATGCTCAGAGTCCTTGCTGCCACCTCCACTCTCTCATCAGGGGTTAATCTGCCAGCTCGAAGAGTTATCATTCGGACCCCCACCTTCAATGGACACCTGCTGGACCCTCTCACTTACAAACAGATGGCCGGACGAGCTGGGAGAAAGGGAGTGGACACCACAGGTAAGTCGAGAAGATGGGGAAAGCTTGATCATGAGTTGAATTTTTTTTTTCTTTTTTTTAATTGCTTTAATTTCATATCTTTTTGGTGCCTCTTTCAGGTGAGAGTGTGTTAGTTTGTAAGGAGGCAGAGCGGCAGAAAGGTGTCTCTCTTCTGAAGGGTTCACTTCGACCAATTAGCAGCTGCTTGGTGAGAAGAGAGGGAGAGGGTGTCACCACCAGCATGCTGAGAGCTATCCTGGAGGTAAAGCTGCAAACAGAATTAACTGAAAACCTCTGGAAATTACATCAATTCATCAAAAAAAGCTCTAAAAGAATTTTCCACTTCCACAGATTATTGTGGGGGGTGTGGCCAGTACTCCACAGGATGTGGGGTTGTATGCTTCCTGCTCTCTTTTGGCTGCCAGCATGAGATGTGACAGTAAGGATGAGTCCAGTGAAGAATCAAACAAAGGAGCTATTGAGGCCTGTGTGGAATGGCTGATGGAGAATGAATTCATCAGTATCCAAAAGGAGGGACAAGGTACTGAAATTAATGTTGTGACCTTAATCTTCAATCTGCCTTTTCTACATGAGAAAACTTTTAATTTGAAACGGTTTTGACCACTGGCAGAAAGTTTTCTGGCATGATTTAGAATTGAAAAGTGGAAAAGTGTCTTGACTAATGTCGAGGTTTTTTTTGTGGCATTCTTAAGTGTTTAAACAGAGTTTACTCTGATGTCTTTGCATGTCCAGAGGAGTGGTATTGTCCAACCCAGCTGGGTGCTGCCACCCTGTCATCATCTCTGTCACCCTTTGAGGCCCTGGGAATATTTGCAGATCTGCAGCGAGCCATGAAGGGCTTCGTTCTGGAAAATGACTTACACATTCTCTACCTGGTACCCTTATTTTTTATGAATACTCATAAAAAGCTTCCTCTTTGTTTATGCACTCCTCATATCATCCATAGTCATTTTATATAGACTGTTTCAAACACAGAATCTGAATCTAACTGCAGATCACACCGCTGTACGCAGAATGGACCACCATTGACTGGTACCAGTTCTTCTGTCTCTGGGAACAACTGTCGTCATCCATGAAGAGGGTTGCAGAGCTGGTTGGTATCCAGGAGGGTTTTCTTGCACGGTCAGTCAGCGGAAAAATGGTCGCTAAGACTGAGAAGCAGCGACGGCAGATGGCTGTTCATAAGAGGTAGTGCCCTGTGTTTCAGTTCAGTTCATAAAAAATCCCAATGATGATTATTAATATCAGCTGTTTGTTTTTGTGTCCTTTTCCCTTAAACGGTTTGCCTCCCAACGTGTTTAAAACTCTTTGATCAAAAGCCCTCTCTGCCTCTAATGTATCCCCCCTGTTGTCTCCTCACAGGTTTTTCACCACCCTTGTCCTCCAGGATCTGGTTAATGAGGTCCCTTTAGCCACAGTGGCGTCCAAATACAACTGCAATCGTGGGCAGCTGCAGTCTCTCCAGCAATCTGCATCTACATATGCAGGTAGGTTTCATGTCAAAGTTTGGAATATATAGAGGACAGGACTTCACATTGAACGGAGAGGTATAGTAACTTGATGCTAAAAGAGAGGCACTTAAAGCTGATGGATAAACAGTCTGGACTCCATTAGCTGATGTTTCAGCACATGCATGCTTCTTTCAAAGCCACATATACATCATTATACAGTGCAAATGCTTCATGCATCATGTTACTTTAGGAGAGCTTGGAGGAACTGTGTTTTTGGCTGTTTGTGGGTTTGACTTTATCCTGTTTTGCAGCTGACAGAAACTCTTTCCTCCTGTCTCGTCAGGTATGGTAACTGTGTTCTGCAAACGCCTCGGCTGGCACAACATGGAGCTGCTGCTGTCTCAGTACCAGACCCGGCTGAGCTTTGGAGTCCAGAGGGAGCTGGTCGACCTTGTCAGAGTCTCTCTCCTGAATGCAACGAGAGCCAGAACACTTTACGCTCAAGGCCTGTGCACGGTAGCTGAACTGGCCAGAGCTTCTGTAGCTGATGTGGAGAAAGCTCTAAGGAATGCTGTGCCATTCAAGAGGTAGATTGTTTAAATGATAGCTATTACTACTGACATATAATTGATAATTTCATATCTATTAAAAAACCCCTCAAAATTTACACTGTAAAAGCAAAACCCGTTAAAAAAAGGTTAAATAACTGTCAGCTACGACTGCAGTTCAATAACCATAATATGCCCTTATGCAAATTAAGTGCAAATAGATTATTTTTTCAGGAATTTTCAGTAATAGTTCTGCACGTAAACACCAATTTTTAACACATTTTCCCCTAAATTATTACAATCAAACACCTTCAATAAAGTGATGATGCTTAGAAAAAAAAGATTTTTCTAGTGTAATAACTAAAAAAATGAACTGGGCTGTTAATTTACAGATAATATGGGTAATTATCCATTTTTGTACAGTTTTTACAGTAAATGTACTATAAATACAACAAAACCATCAGATCTTTAAGATGCCTGTACCCAGATCTAATAGTTTGTGTGTTTCTCAGCTCTAAGCGAGCAGTGGATGAGAGCGAGATGGAAGCAGCTGAGAGACGAGGCCTCCGCTGTGTCTGGGTCACTGGTGGTCGAGCCTTGACAGAGCAAGAAGCAGCTATGGAGATTGTAACTGAAGCAAGGCTCCTCCTTCAGGAAGACCTGGCACAGCTGGGGATCCAGTGGGACCCGGCAGCACTTCCTCCAGAGGTTTCTGCTGGAAACAGCTCACAGGACATCAGGGACTCCTCATCTGCAGCTAATATCAGCTCACATCAAACACATGTAGATAACAGTGGTGGAGAACAGGCCAAAACAAGTGAGAGCAGAGATGTTGAGAGACATGAGGAGGAGAGTAGGGAGGAAAGGATATCTGAGAGTGAAAGAGAGAATGTTGAAGACAAGAAAGAGGAAGGGAAGCCCGAAGAAGAGCAGGTAGAAAACAAACAAATAGGTGATAAAGACCAAGTTGAAAGAAGGAAAGCTTCAGAAGAAGATAGAACCAGTGAAGATGGATTAACTGTAAGTGACAAAAAGGATTCAGGCACAAAAATAGAAAAACAAAAGCAAACAGAGGAAAAAGAAGAGGAGTCAAATCACAAGATCAACCTAACCCATAGAATTCCCCCTCTTCCCGAAAGAGGCCTGACTCAGGAACTGGCTGAGATTTTATCCAGCCCTCGACTTCAACTAACACCACATCCCCAGCTCCCTCATTCCCCAATGCCCCCACCTCGATTCAGAGCTCCAGTTTCCCGTGTGGAAGAACAACACAAAGTGACGTCCAGAGAAGACAACACTACAAGGATCACTGTGTCACCTGTGCAGATGGGCAGACTGAAACACTCAAGGGCTTTAAGCAAAGTGCTCCACTCCATACAGATGGACAAAACCCTTCAAGATAACGTAGAGGCTGCACAGACATCCCATTCAACACCCACTGTAGGCCAAAACTTTGAGGCTGCAGGCCAAGCACCAACAACTGTTCCCAGTGTTTCTACACCGGCTAACACAGATATGATCATCTCTCCTGCCTCGGTTCCCTTATTCTCTCCTGAAGCAAAGCGTAGACGGATCCACAGCACAGAGGTAGATCAGTTCTCATCTCCTGAGCTTTATGCAGGAAATGAGAGAGAGGAGCAAACTGAAGGAGAAGTTAAAAAAGGAGAAGACAGCTTTGGAGAAAGTTTTGAATTGGACACTCAAACAGAAAGAATCATTGTGCAGCAGGCAGAGCAGCATGGAGATGGAAACGATAAAGGTATGAGTCAGCTGGCTGAAACAGTTAAGATAAGAGAGGAGGAGACAATGGAGGAAGCTGTAGAGACAGAAAAGAACATGAAGGAGGAGAGGGGTGAAGGCCCAAGATTTAATGTGTCTCTCACAGACAGCCAGATGGAGCTCATTCTCAACACGAGTCAGCATGTGAGTGGTATGAATAATCCAAATTGGTAAAATGAATGCAAGAATTGGTTTGCTTCTCAAAAATCCTAATCTGTGACATTGTTCTTACAGATTTCTGCTGAGAATGAAGCTGAAGATAGAGATGAAGTTACAGATGATAATGACGTCCTTCTTGCAGATCAGGCAACTTCTGAGAGCACTAACAGGAGCAGCAGCTTCCTCTTTGACAGCCTGTACAGCAGCTCCATGCTAGCTGATCTCAGTCCGTCTCAGATCCTCAACCAATCAGGAGAGGAGGAAAAGGAAAATGAGGAGGAATCAGTCGGTCACAAGATCAAAAATGAGGTCCCACTTCTATCATCTCAAGATAAAAGACGCAGCGAGCTCTTCGCCAATCAGGAAGCAGAAGAACAGGAGGCGATCCAGTGGGGCGAGTCCTCCCTCAACCTGTCAGAGTGGGGCGACTCGCTCTTCGTAGGAGAGCACTTCCTGGAGAGGCGGAGCTTGAACAGGCCAACTCAGAGAGTTCAAAAAGAGCGAGAAAAAAGTCACCAAAATGGACAGGTGTCAGAATCACAAACTAAACCCAGTTACATAGAAGCACAACATAATCCTACAGCTCAAGCTAGTGATGATCACAGCAATGCATCCAAAACCAAACTGCAGGATGGTCATAAAGGAGACATCAGAGAAGAAACGACACATATAGAGGGGCAAAACAAAGGGCAGGTAGAGAAGAAACGACAAGAGGTTCAGAGTGCACCTGAAAGCACTTTATATTGCAGCCCTGGTTTGCAGGACATCTTTGACCGCTGGCCCAGTATGTCTGACCAGCCCTGCAGCAACACAGCAGGACATAAAGCCAGTAACACACTAACTACATCAGATGGGCTTGAAGTGGACAGAGAAAGCAGGAAACTGAAAATGCAAGAAGCAGCTGCTCATTGTCATCCTTTGGGGGAGAAAAACTCAGGGTATGATACAGGACATTTAACAGAGAGACTAAATGCTGCTGCTGATCTCATCCCCCCAACTCAGGAGACACCACCTGTGACTCCCAGAATCAAACTGACCACCTCATCAGTCCAATCGCCTCTGATCACTCGCCCACTGAACCAGTCCACCCCGTCAGCACAGAAACCAGCAATCACACAAAGTCTTCAGTATTGTGCTGGAAACAGAGACAGTTTATCTGTTGTCGATTCCAAAAAGACGAATAATAAATCTGATGAAAGACAAAAACAGGAAACAATCATTAACACTGTTTCACACTTGAATTCAGAGACAAGCCTGCCCTCCAACCAGAACCTCAGCCCTCCACCAAACCCTGCCTCCCCATCTTCCCCCCATCAGAGGCTTCTTTTGGATGCAGAGTCACCCGTGATCGCTGAGGGCTTTACTCTCCAGCTGTCCCAGGATGCTTCACTCTGTTCCAGCAACTCTGGCTCCTTCTCCATCATAGATGTGGCGAGTGACAGGCGCCTCTTTGAGACTTTCATTACTGAGTGGAAAACAAAGGAGCGCTTCTCTCTGGCCTTGGCCTGTGAGAAGAGAGAGCACAGAAGGCAGCCTGAGGCGGGGATTGGAGGGAAACACAAGAGAGGTAACTGATAGATGTGAGGAGGTGACAGTAATTCAAACGTTTGTTGTTGTGTATTGTGTTCAGGTGCGAATGTGCTGCAGGGAGGTTGCCTTTCTTACAGAAAAATAGAGATTACTTTTTTTTCAGGCCTTCTAATAAATGTGTATCTATTTAAGCCTCTGTCTAAGCATTTCATTGAGCTGCTGTCTCTTTAAGGCCTTCTGGGGGCAGAGCTACAGACATACCTTGGTGTTTGAGGCCCAGCCCCCGAATCCTTATATGATGACGTCATCATTTCAGCAAGTCTTGTAAAGATCTTGTGCTTTAAAGAACAGACCACCTTGAGCAGTTTACAGACAGATTCAGGGATTTTTACACAGCATATGAATATGAAGAAGTTTGAAAATTTTCACACTTTTATTATGAAGATCCAGTATTCTTATTTCATATTGAGTTTTAAATGTAGGAAAGCATAATACCCCCGCTTTAAAGTAAATCTATAGATACATGAGAGCAACAATAACTGTGAGGACTGCAAACCTCTACAAGAATTTCCCTGGCTAAATTTGATGCAAAACTGATTTTTGTTTGAAAAGGAATGGGATGAAGTAAACATGCAGGCGTTATTTTCCCCACACCCTCTCTGCCTTAACATCTACTCTGTATGCACCTTTTAAAGACAACCACAGCTTCTCTTATTTCCTGCATTCACAAATTCACTCTTCCCCTGTATATGTTGCACTGTATAGCATGTGTGTTGCATAAACTCATGCAGTTATTTTTTGTGCAGCATCAGCAGCTCACCAGAGACCAGACACTCTCCGTGGGTTTCCAGTAACAGACAGTGATGGACTGGTGCTGATTGGACTGTCTGTCTGCTGGGGAGCAAAGGATGCATACTACATCTCTCTGCAGCAGGAGCAAAGCAAGGGTAAAACTTTGAGCTTTTGTAAACTGATACGAATTTACCCCATGAACCCCAAAATTTTCCCTTAGTTAAACCTGCTTGCTACACCCCAGGTTTGAGCGCCAGTCTGGCTCCTCCTCCACTGGATGAGGATTTGTCTGTGAGTGAAAGGATGGAGAGAGTGAAGGAGCGTTTGAGCAGGCCGTCTGAGGGACCTGGAGGTGGAGTGGTAGTCGGGTTTGACATCATCCAGGTGTACAAGAGGCTAGTGCTGAGCTGTGGCATCAGTTTGGAAGGAAAGTGTGAAGACCCCAAGGTAAAAGAAATTTTACTTCCCTTTTTTGTTATATTTTTACACTACAAATTAAAACTTGACCACATTTTGAGTTTTGAATGTTGCTGCAGTACCATAAATAAACTTCATGAAACCAGTGTTTACCAGTGTTGAAATTGATCAACCAATTGTTGAAAACTACCTTTGCAAGAGCAACAATCTAAGTGGTAGAAGTGGCAAAAACAGCAAGAGGTAGCAACAAAATTAAACTCAAGGAGGCTGAAAAGGTCAAAAAGCAACAAAAGTTGGTGAAGAGGAGTGGAAAGTGGGAGAAAACTTGGAAAAAGGTCGGGAAGTAGCGACTCTGAATTCTGGATTTTCACTATCTATAGGCCAAAATCATCAATATTTCAAGGGCAGAAGGATTGAAATATCTTACTTTATGCATAATTAGCCTATATAACAATTTTTTTAAAAACTTTTTCATAATATTCTAATTATTTGCCAATGTCCCTATATATGCAAACTGTTTCTTTTATGGATTTCTTTTTATTTTTTTTATTTTTTTTACAAAAATTTAACTTTTCTCTCTCATGTATATTTTTTGTATTCAAAAAGAGTATGAAAAAGAAACATTACCACCTTTATTATAGCAATTGATGTCATTAACACTTAAGATGGAGAACCTAAAAATAATGTCACAAGTAATTGCAATTGCAACATGGGGAAAAAAATCTCAATTAGATTATTTTTGCATATTATTCAGCCCTAGTTCATATATATCTCCATTACAAATGTGCACCAAAGGTTGCGTGCTGGCTGGTGGACCCCGGCAGTGAGGAGAGGACTCTACCTAACATGGTGACTGTTTACTGTCCTGAAGAATTACCTCTCCTGGTTGGACTCGGAAATCCACACTCACACTGTCCTCGTGTCAGAGCAGCCACTAAGAGTGTGCTTGTTCACGTCGTCATGAACCATCTTACCGGTCTGCTGGAGAAAGATGGCATGCTTGGTATAAACTCACACATACAATGTATTTGCACCGTAGTTCTCTCACTGTATGCATGGATAAACAACATTTTAATGTAGAACTGCTTTAATTTGTTTGTGCCAGATGTGTTTAGGGACATCGAGATGCCTTCCCTTGTGTGTTTGGCTCTTCTGGAACTGAACGGTGTTGGCTTCAGTGTTGAAGAGTGTGAAAGACAAAAACATGTGATGCAGGCTAAACTGACAGCACTGGAGTCTCAGGCGTACAGCCTGGCTGGACACACCTTCTCCCTCACAAGCATCGATGACATTGCCCAGGTCTGATCCATCTTCATTGACCCTTTCACTGAAACATTTTCTTATACTGCACAAATGTAAATTTCAAGTGTCGCGTTGCAGGTTCTGTTTTTAGAGCTCCACCTCCCTCCAAACGGCGACATAAATGGAATAAAAAGTAAGAAGACCCTTGGCTACACTAGAAGAGGAGCTGGCAGAGTTCGACTTGGAAAGCAGTTCAGCACTACGAAGGTGAGGCGCTTTGCTGTGAGTGAATGGATAATTTGGATAATGTGATTATAAACTGCAGTAGTAATATAAACTGATGATGGCAGGATGTTCTGGAGAAGCTTCGCCCCCTGCACCAATTACCAGGTGTGATTCTGGAGTGGAGGCGGATCACTAATGCGCTGACGAAAGTGGTGTTCCCCCTGCAGAGAGAGAAGCAACACCACCTTACTCTGAACATGCACAGAATATACCCCATCGCTCAGACACACACAGCAACAGGTACAACACAGTTTACGACATTACCATGAATGTATGTAAACGGATGTATGTGTTCTGTAGTGACCCAGTTTATTCTGTTCTTAGGCAGAGTGAGCTTCACTGAACCTAATATACAGAACGTTCCCAAAGACTTTGAGATTTACATGGCCACTGAAGTCGATGAGAGCCCACCTTCACAGGACAGCTGCCACATGAAGACCAAACCAGGGTAGGTTCATTTGGGTCAGGGTTACCAGAGAGGTATCATATGTTTAGAGCCGGACAAAGTTAGAGACGCTTAAGAAAATCAAGTGGTTGATTAAAGTGACTGTGAGGAGAACTTGTATGAAGTGGATTGCAGCGACTGCTTTTGGCCAGAGGACTTGAGCAAACTGTAATGATGTATTTGTTTTAAAAGTGAAAGTAAATCAGATCTTTTTACCACTACTTGTCCTCATTCAGGATAACCTTTTACCGTATACAATGCAATGTGGTAACTTATTTATCAAAAGTTAAGTAGCTCTATTGATTGAAACATGACAGCAAACTTTGTGCGTTTCTACTGTAGTTTAGTAGCTGGCTACATTTAGCACTACTCACAGCCCAGTGCTTTAACATGTAACGTTAGCAGATCCTGGTCATGTTTTGCTAGTGCTCATCTACCAGGCTGGGCCAACGTACCCTGGCTCTTCATTTTATTGATAGACTCAGGTTTGAACATACCACTGCATTATAACTGCTGCATGTGAGTTGGAATGAACATTACCACAAACGACTTAACCCATGTTTTAGCCTCTTGCCTATGCTATACCACTTTCCTGTTTAGCTTTCTTCAACTCTTCTGTCCCTTTTCTGACATGCTTCTATTTCCTTTATCACGACGAAATAAATCTAAAAAAAACAATTTCAGCTAAGAAAAACACAAATCTCTCTTCTCACTGCCAGACTTCATCAATAGTCATAGACTTCGACCCAATCTGGTCCAGTCCAACCAAGTTGGGAAGCTAGGAATTGGCATTTCAAAATAACCTATTTTAGCGCTGATAATCTCATAACTTGCGGATTATAATCAGGCAAATATCTAGGTATGAGACTTTTTCAAGAACACTTAGAAAGTCCTCACAGTCCCTTAAAATAAAAATTGTCATATTCTACATGTTTTATGGTCTGTTTTTGAGTCATCAGATCTAGTTATCCAACATCTACTTATCAATTTCATTTTGGAAAAAGTTAATATTACTTTTACAAAGATAACTTGTGCTGTCATGATTAGCTAGGATATAAGGCAGCTATTTATGTTTTATTTTGTGGTGTTTTTCCACACTAGTATACATACAATACAGCAAATGTGCAGTACAGCATGTAAAGGAAAATAGAAACTTTCAGACAACACCAATCGAAAGAAAACATGTGATCAGGAGTTAATTTACAAAGCCACATAAAAGTTATGTAAGCTAAAACATGAACACAAAAAAATTATATTTGGGGAAAAAAAAAATTCTTTCTGTTTTCTTACAGGAAGAAAAGACGATCTGTGGCTGCTGCAGCTGAAGAACAAGGACCAGCCTTCTCTGTCAGCATGAGACATGCCTTTGTACCTTTTCCAGGTGAATATGATGAAACAGTTCCTTCTTTTTATCCTCGTAACTGTTTGACAAGCTGAGTCTCTCTGTTGTAGGTGGGATGATATTGGCTGCTGATTATTCTCAGCTAGAGTTGAGAGTGTTGGCTCATCTCTCCAAGGATCAGCGCCTCTTGCAGGTCAGGGTTTTGGATGCACAGTGGATAATGATGAAACATTGCCCAAAGAGTTTAAAAAAACAAAAGTGATGAGCCGTTTTGTTTCAGGTGCTGAATGGGGGTGCAGATGTGTTTCGCTGTATTGCTGCTGAGTGGAAAAGTGTTGATCCAGAGTCTGTGAACGACACTCTGAGACAGCAGGCTAAACAGGTACAACTCAATCAACATAAGAGCATTTTGCATACAAGCGTGTTTCTGTCTGTTAAACTCTTTTTCCTGTCTGGATGCATTGGTCTTTGCAGATTTGTTATGGCATTATCTATGGGATGGGGGCCAAGTCTTTAGGTGAGCAAATGGGAGTAGATGAAAATGATGCAGCCTGCTACATAGAGAGCTTCAAAGCCAGATACAAAGGTACAGTGTCTCTTCACCAAAACATTACTTTGTGTTCCAAATCCACTCACAGAAACAAAAGATATGATGTGCTTTGTGTTTCCTGCTCGTTGCTTTTCAGGAATTAACGCTTTTCTTCGAGAAACTGTAAAGAACTGTCTCAAAAATGGTTACGTTCAGACTCTGATGGGACGCAGGAGATACTTACCTGGGATCACCAACACCAACACACACATCAAAGCCCATGTAAGCTCTTAAGGCTTTAATTCAAGCTGTCAAATGTTGGCTTTACATGTGATTTCCATTCATTGCATTACTTATCTTTTTTTTTAAATTTTTGTTGTTCCATTCCTCTCTGGTTTAGGCAGAGCGTCAGGCAGTGAACACAACTGTTCAGGGATCAGCAGCAGACATTGTTAAACTCGCCACAGTGAACATACAGAAACGGCTGAGGAGAATGTACCCTGCAGCTCCACTCTCTCATCAACACACACACTCAGGTGACCTGATCCTCCCATTTCCTAACCCTTTGTAAAAACACCACATGAAGTGAATGAGGCATATTTATCATTTAAAGTGTGTGAATGAACCATACTCTCATCAAACTTACCCACATATTTACGTTTCTATATTTGCTCCCAACACATCACATTGAGGACAAAATGTTCTCATGTTGTTCAAGATAGAGTATCCCACACAGGTGCCATTTTAAGAGAAAATCAATAAGGCTGACTTCCCCTGTAAGTGGTCATAATGTTATGACTCATAGATTTATGTCTGATGATGTCTCATTGTGTCTGTTTTACAGCCCATAGTCTGTGCAGGGGTCAACTCAGAGGAGCCTACTTTGTGCTTCAGCTGCACGATGAACTCATTTATGAAACGGCAGAGGAAGACCTCATACAGGTACGGAAGTTTATCAGGATTGCCAAAGTAACATTTTATGAAACACATTTTTGAAAGGCCTGTCCATGAATAGATGACCCTGTGTTTACACAAAATCTTTTTTATTTTTTGTCAGGTTGCTCAGATTGTGAAGAGAGAGATGGAGACGGCAGTGAAACTGTATGTGAAGCTTAAAGCCAAAGTCAAGGTGGGACCCAGCTGGGGCAACCTGCAGGACATGGATATTTAATCTGAATCTGACATGTGGTCTCAGAGTTTGAAACCATGCACATTTTGTGAGATTATTTAAGGAACACTAGTAGAGACATGTATTTATATAGAATATATTTTTTAACACTTTAATTGCAGATATGAAACCTAAATGAACCCTAGAATGAATTTATATTGTTTGCTCAAGTACAGTGTCTTAAATTCTACATAAATTCTTCTAAATTCTCTTTTGTTTAAAAAAGAAGCATAAATATGCAAGCACCCTGAAGCATGTCATGAAATGTTGTGAACTCAGAGCTTCTGATAGGAACTTCTGGGTTGTCGATTTTCCCACTGGAAGCCAAGCAAGGTTTGTCTTTGTTGATTATGTCCTGTACATGTGTAAACAGAATTTTTTGTAATAAATAAATGAATACTCACACTTCTTAACTTTAAATGTATTGAATTAAATAAACCTTTTGCTACGGAAATTTTATGAGGAAATGGTTAAAAGTAACTATAATGTAATAACTGATCTCCTGATGGATTCTCGCTTTTTTATTTTGCTTGTGGTAAAATAAAAGCATTTGTGTCACCGTGTTTGTTTTATATTCAGTCCAGAAAAAACTCAACAATCTTACAGCAACTGAAGTTTTTGTATGTCACTTTACAGAAACAATTATTTGTAATGCAGAATGTGTGTGTTTTTTTTTTTTTTATCTTATCTGCTGTGTCAATTTGTATCATCCAAAAACATAAGATTATGTCCAATCCAGCATTTTGGAGCACAAAGTCGAATGTTTTGTTCCATAAAGTCTAAAACCTCTAGATGCAGTTTAATATGACCCACGATGAAAGAAAAAAAAAAGACAGGAAGAAATTGATACCTCACTGTGAGTTAAATTTTGCCTGATAAAGGATTAAAAACAATTACCCAAATAAAGTTTTTCAGAAGAAAGACAAAGAGCAGCTTTGGTCTTGAGGACATCCTGAAATCTCACATTTTATTGGACCGTTGGTTGATTTGTGTGTAACAACAACATACATCTGTCAGCCACTCTAACACTGCTTCATTTCACCCTTAGTCGCTGCACAAGACATCTTGACACTTTGGGAAACTTTCTTTGTTGAGCAAAATTCACCACCTCTGGTTATGGTGAGAAGAAATAAAAGTGGGTGGGAATTGTTTTATCTGAATTTAGATGAACAAATCTGATTTGAGGATCTTTAATAATCTCCTTTGATGGATTTGAAAACCTCCACCTTATTGGGTAATCACTTTTATTTATTGTTGATGCACAATACACCAGTGCAGCTTGACTCCACAGAGCTCATCAACACAGGCTCAGTTTGACACGAAAATGAAAACAAGTAAATAAATACACGTCATGGACGAACATCCACAAACAAATGCATCAAATAGATCATGAACAGCAACAATTTTCTTTGATAAAAAAGGTGATTTCAACGACAAGGACTGTGATCCCAGGAGCTGTAACCGATGTTAATCATGTCTGCCAATGAACTCATTTCATTGATACAATAAACATTTTTTACTTGGATGTGAAGCTGTCATTGCCTCAGTTTCAGTTATGACCAGCAGCTACAGTGAGTAGACGGCGTAAGGTGGAACACATCTGCAGTGTTGTGGATTCAGGTGACTGTGGGGTGAAAGAGACTTTTCTGAAAGGGATTATCTATCCCAAAGAGTTGATTCACTGTAACACCAACTTGTGATGGACTTAAAAAGATGGTGTCTGCGTGTATCTCTCTTGAATACTTGGGTAACGCCTTTCCGTTCTGATACAAACCTGATTTAAGAGATAGTCAAAGTGATCATAAAGGAAACGGCTATCTGAACGCACAAATAGAATCTGTCTTTGGTGGTTTGTCCCACTGACCCTTTTTATGAATAACACACCACATTTGGCTTGACTTCTCTTCTAAAAGGGGAGATGACTGGCAAATTATGTGGTTGGCAATAACTCTAAAGCCAGTGAGCGCTCTGAGGAAGTAGAAGATGTGACGCCTAGCAACTACAGATCCACTTCACTGCTCCTACACAGACTCAAAACAGACATGAGACTGATGTGTGTCGGGAGTGTGCAGGTTTCTGTAAACATAGGTTTTAGTCAGACTCACTGTCACAAACAGAAAAAAAAAACTATTGATCAATTAAGGCATTGACACAGGCGGGGCTGTGCATTTCACCAGAGTATAAAACAGAAGAGAGAAAATATATGTACACAGGTACAATTAAGTGCTACTTCAGCAGTCTTGTGTTTCACTGGCTAGATCTGAGGCAACAAGTACTGGAAGTAGGTCTTGCCTGTTCTTGCCCCATGAAGTCAAGCGGGGCTGGAGCTGGGGCCAAGAGTCTTTCCCGTGATAACAACATCCTGAGGGAAAGCTCTTGGCCCTTGCCCAGTTTATCAGGGTACAACAATTTACATGAGAGGAGGGGAGTAAGGACACGAGAGGTTTGAAGACGAAATCCAAGGAGATGTCAGGGAGCCTCTCCGTTACGGCTGAAGTGGTACCTGACTGGAGGACCAGGGAGGTCGTCGTCTCCATCAGCCTCCGGAGCGAACGACACAGTGAGGTCGACGTAGCGGCGGTCCACTGACGGCTTGATCAGCTTCTGCATCCTACGCACAGAGACCAACAGATCCAGAGGTTAGGTAACAGAAAATAAATTATGATAACACAAAAGGAATATAACAGAAAATATTTACGTCAGTTTCAGTCTCTTTGAGTGTCCAGGCATCACAGGAACATAGAGCATCTTCACACCATGGACGACCATTGTGGGTTCAATACCATACTTTTCCTTGTGAAGGAAAAAAAATATGACAGTGATAAATTCCTGAGCAATCAATATCTTCCGTAATGAAAATTAAATTGTGGATGAGGATTTTTTTAAAGAGTAGATGGGTCTTACCCTCACTGCGTTCATGAAGTCAGAGAGCGTGAAGTCCTCATGGCCAAAAATGGTCCAACAGTCCCAGATGGAGAAGTAGATGTTGTCCCTGAAAATTAAGTCACAGAGATTTTATTAAAATACACTGTAAATTCTGATCTATGAGCCACTACTTTCTTCCCATTCTCTGAAACCCTGCAGCCTAAACAGTGATGAGGCTAATTTTTGGGTTTTAACAGAGTAACAAGCTTCATGCCACCTATACATTTAGCCTTGTCACATCAGGCCATTGTCATTGTCAGACCAGGGTTCTTCAGGGACCAGAGCTGAATGTGTTCATTTCTGACTGAAAGATAACACCTTTTGCCCCCGTGTATCCATTGATGTGACACAATTATGAGTAAAAATTTTAATATTTGGGGACAAATATCTGAAAATATAAAAAATTGACAAATACAACTTAAAATGTCATGGACCCCCTGCAGTAGCTCCACAGACCCCTTTGGGGCTGCAGACCGTGTTTTGAAGACCCCTGTTTCAGAGTCTTCCAAATGAAGCTGAAATAAGAAGTTGTTAGCTTGTTTCCTACCTGATATGTGTCTTCTTTACTGGAGCAGGCTCAGTGAGCACCATAACTGGGATGGCCAAGTTAAAAAAGCAGTTTCTGAAAGATTCAAACTCGTAACCTCCGACCACCTTGATCAACTCGAGAGCCACCTAGGCACACCAGAGGAACAAAACCAGGCTATTGTAAATGGACAGGGGACTTCTCTGACTTATGAACATCTACTCTGACTCCCTGAAGAGTATCAAATCGTTAATGCCTCTCACCAATCCAGCCACAGCAGCTGTAGCAGTGGCAATAGCCGGGATGATCTTTCCAGCGATGCGTTTGGTCTTCAGTCTGTCTGCAGGCTCGATGGAGTACATCCTGGCTCTGAGCGCAGATGCTGACACCACAAAGTCCATGTGCCCGTTGCTGTCATCATCCTTTTCAAACTGCAATGGACTCATCTGTAGCCTCTCTGCATGGGAACACACACATACATTAGTTTCTTGGGTATCCATAGTAACAACAGGCAAACCTCAAGGTTTCAGTTTTAAAGTCATCGCAAGAGTCATTTTAAAAACTCGTGTTACTGGATTTCAAGGTCGTTGTTATGAAAGTGTGTACCTGCTGTGACATTGTCAGAGGCAATAGCCTGCTCCAGCTGTGTGATGGCCTCCCTCTCCTCTTCACTGCTCAGCGGCAACTTGGTCTGATCAGGCTTCTTGGCTGTCTCATCCGTCTCTATACACTGGAAGGAGAGGATCCAATACAGTCAACAAGATGAAGATGTCTCACATGGACAGAAAGTGTGATCAGATGACAGGCTTACTTTTTCTGAGGGCCTATACTCAGGAATCCTGATATCTGAGAGAATCCTGGCAACAGTCTCTTCAGAGAGATCCTGAAATAAAAGAGGAAAGGCCCAGTTAGTCAGGGTGTCTGTGTTTGAGAGAAAGTGTCCGTGTGAGTGTCAGAACTTAACCTTTTCTGAATAAGGGATGTTATAGATGTCAGCAAATAGCCGGGCAGTGCTGACGATAAAAGTGAAGTGCCTGGGGGACACAAGAATTGGTGAACATACAAAGCCAAAGAAAGAAGAGAGGCTGAAGAAGTCATGTTAGAGATACTTACAAAGGGTCACTCAAGTCAAAATCAGAAGGTGCTGGAGGTCGTTTTGGAGACTGCCAAAACAAACCTGAGGAAGAGCAGAAAAAAAACATCACATCGTGATTCTGCAAATTGGTCTTGGATTGTCAAAGTTGACTATTTTTGAAAGGTCTACATGTCTGAAAAAAACTTACTTCCATCTTTTAACCTTGTGTCGAGGGGGAAGGAGTGCAACAGTTGTAGTGCCTACATAAAAGCATCAAAAACAAGCATACACTCAATATCTTAGGAGTTGCAATAAAATGCAAACTGATGCACTCAACAAAGAGACTTTACCTTTCTCTTGAAATACTTCTCAAATTTCAGACGTGCAACAGTGATGCACTGCTCCCACTGATTTGGCCGTCTGCTCAGCAGCTTGACGACCTGGAATGAGCCCTCCAGACTTTCCCCTGCCTGCATCCTCTAAATATGCACAGAGAGGGGGAGTAAGATCTCTAAAAACATCAAAACAAACGTAACTTAGAAGTCAGAGAATCACTCGTGTTGAAGTCTTACCTGAAGCACCACTTCAGCCGATGGGTGAGTCTGCCAGAAGGAGTTAAAGATAGAAGGCTTGTGGACAAACGCATTCTCAAACTGATGAGAAAATAAAAACAAGGACATGGTTACACCTCCTGACTGTACACTTAAACACACTGTCAAATTTCTGTGTCACTGACCTTGTCCCTGGCCCACTGAATGGTATGCTCAATCACAGAAGGAAAAGACTTGAGAGTGCAGAATGGGATCTCCTCCTCTGGGGGGTCCCTCTGGGAAATAAAGAGCAGGAGAAGTACTGTCAAGACTTCAGTCTGATTCTTTGTCTCTCAAATGAACGAAGTGTGAAAGAGACTCACATGGCTATTGTAAGACTCTGTCAAATTTGGCACAATTATTTCTGTGTGTCCTTTAGTTCCCATGGTGCCAGAGTCAAGAAGAGGTTTCTGATTGGATAAACAGCGACTGAAAGAAATGAATGAATTGAAATATTACTTTAATACTTGTGATCAAAGTAATTTTAGGGTGTCTGCCAAGGAAACTTCCAAAAACCATCTAAATGCTCTTGAAAGAACTGACAGTCTCAATTGTACATCTGCACAGACCTGTCTACATATCTCCTAGCCTCCACATTGTCCAGTGCAGTGACCACTATGTTCAGGCTGGAGTAGAAGGAGTCGTTGTAGATGCTCTCAGTAGCCGGGCACACTTTGTTTAGATGAGCATCCACCTGCAGGTCTGGGTTGATATCTCGAGTGGCTTCTGCTGCAGTGGTGCTCTTCGGTTTCTATGACAACAGAAAACCAGAAAAAAAGCTGATCAGCTGGTCAGGGTCTTTGTGACACCACAAAGATTTGAAGCGCTTTAGTTGAGGTGTTTGTCTAACTTATACTATTTTTTATCATTCATTAAACAGCATAGCTACACAAGAGAGGACAGATTTCAGAGAGGAGTACAAGTGAGTAAACGCTGCATTTAACTGCAATAAATCACAATTTTGGGTTCAAATGGAAAGCGATAATTAAAAAAGACATCTGCTCACTTGGATATGATGTGGTCTGAAGAGAAACTGACGGTTAAGGTTTGACTTTTCTATAAGATCTGGATCTGTGATGCACACCTGCAAATCACAAGAATAAAATACAGGACTTTATTAAGGGAAACACTCATACAACTGATACTAAACTTGCAAAATAACCCACTTCTCCTGAAGTCTTAGTCAATCCCACTCCAAGCAGAGCAAAATTTTTCAGCATCTCACAGCCTATGGCTCCACAGCCCACCTGCAGGACAGACATTTCAGGTTACATTCAGACATAAACTTTAGCACACTTCAATTCATAAGAGATTTTTTGTTCTTGCAGAATCCTCACCATGAAGACCCTGAGCTTTTGCAGTTCTAAACACATTGATTCACCAATGCAAGCTCTTAATCCATCGTACCGGTCACCCCGTGGGATAAACTCTTCAGCAGACAGAGACTGAAGTGGCCTGACTACCTCAGTGGCATCCAGATAAAACTTTACATTGGGAGAAGTGAAAAAAGAAAATGAACACTTTTGAAAAAAAAAAAAAATATATATATGCAAAGCTAAACTGGATAAACACCTGCTGCAGATTAGACTTTCAAAGAGCACAAATAACAACAGAAGAATTTTAGTTTTTAACTAACCCATTGCTGCAGTGGTGCAAATTTCCCTGTGATGGCCTTGAGAACTTCTTGGCTGGCTAGGCCTCCAACAGCTGCTACTAAGGGAGGAAGAGTTCCTCTTGCTGTTCTAGCCAGACAACGCACCAGCTCGGTATTCAAAGAAGCCTTGGCGGACACCAGAGCAAAGGGAAAAATAAGATAAAAAAATAAAATGTCAAGAGATCAATGAACATAAAAACGACTGTTGAGGAGATGTTCAAAAAAGGAAACATTTACTTTGTTCCTGAGAGTTGCATTCACTTCTTGGGTAATCTTCAGTAAATCCTCAGCATCCTGTACACACCTGACAGCATCAAAGGGAAACTGTCATTTGAACTTGTCACATTTCAACAGCTTTGCAAAAGAAAGAACCACAGTGATGACAAATTCTGTCCTTAAGTGATGCGTAGCTCAAAAATAGAGCTGAATGTTCAGATAGTGAAAAGAAGGGAGGGGTTCTGTTTACCCAATGTTGGGGAGTCTACTGTGCTGCTCTTGGAAAGTGTCCAGTGCCAACATAGCTGCATGGATTTGGAGTGGAGCCTGGTGAACAGAATTTAAAAAGAAGAGGACTTTAGAAAGAAAAAGCAGGTATCATATTTTAGGTAATAATCAAATTAAAATCGCAATAAGAACAGGCAAGTCGAACATGTTGATCTACAATCCTGATTTTTACTTCAGAACTTGATGCAATGGCAGTTTTCTGATTATGTTTTCTGTCTAACCAGCTCTGTAATTTTGCTTTGAGAATACTCACCTCTGGTTTACTGAAGTCTGGAGTCAGGACCTGAGGATCACACAACTGTCTCTCCAATGTCTCCTAAATGAATCATGCGTACAGACACAGGGACATGTGTAAACAGGGACCACTGATGTGGGGATGCATGCATATTTTTTTGTTCTGTTGGTGATCTACAGACAAGGACACTTACAAATTTGTATGTTTTTGGGGTTTTCACCATGACAAAGAAACCTCCATGAGCGTATGGTTGTAGTCCAGACGTGTCTCCGATAGCAAAACTATGTGAAGAAAGGACTTATCCCACGCACACACACATTCAGAAATCACACACAAAACGCATACAAATACACACAAATGACTCACATAGACTCAGAATTTGTTCTCTTAAAATGAGTATTACAAATAAAGAGTTGAGTAATCTATAATTAATTGGTGCCAGTGCATTAGCTTTACCAATTTATGACATACTATTTAGGATAAATACCTGAAACCTGTCGCACAGCCCCATTGAGTTCCACCATGCCATTTATCTCTCTGAAGACAACACTCTGGCCCGTCTGTAGGCCATGTGGCTGGTTGTCCATGCAGGTAACCACCCCAGGATTGTCCTGAATTCAAAATTTAAAAGGAAATTCGAAAAAAACCCACTTTATTCAACATCTAACATTAGCATCCAAAAGGAACATTATATACATTTATCTTTAGACTATGCAACCTGTTTGTAAATCTGGTAAAATACTGCGTAACACTTGAATACCTGTTCAGTGTGCATAATCTGTTTAACACACTTCACCTTGTTACAATGAAAATGTGTATAATGCAAATATTTATTTACCTTTGGTACTTATTGCTTTTGGTACTTACTGCTTATTTTGTACTCATTGTTAAAACTTTTGCTTATTTTATTACTTCTGTCCCGTTTATTTTCTTGCTACTGTATCATACTAAGAGCTATAGTAACAACGGATTCTCCCCTAGGATTACTAAAGTACCTCTGATTCTGACTCTAAATAAATAAATCCACTTAAGATGAGTAACATCTTTAATAGAAATAATGTTTCTTTGCTGGAACATGCTATGAGTGCTGCTGTCTGAAGTTGTTGGATTACCTGAGAGACAGTTTGTATAAAAATCTCCTTTGGCTCCTCTCCTGTAGGATCTGAAACTTCAAACTCCTCTCCAAAGTCACAAAATACTCGCACACAGATGCCATATGCATCACAGCCAATGAACTGGAAAAAAAACACGATTAAAACAATCTGTTAGTAAACAGGGGAAATATTTAGTTCAAAGACAGAACAATTTAACTGTAATGTCTAACAGCTAACGGTGCAGCAGACTTACCCTAATAGGGGGTTGTTGTGAGTGACAGAACTCATTCACTCTCTTCTGAAGGCTTAGCCTAGCTTCAGTCAGAATCACACACTACATGAGGAAGTGAAGCAGATTTCAATAAGCCTGCAGTTAGTTTGCAGTCCTTTAAAAGAACAAAGAGGTTGAACAAATGACCCCCAAAAAGGGATACCTCACCTGATACTTTTTGAGAAAGCTGAGGTCAGTGTTGTCATCAAGAGGAGAGAAGGACATGTCGACGTGAACATATGGGTTCAACTCAGCAACTCGAGGGCACACTGCCTCCACCCTGTGGTAGAAATATGGAAGAGGACAGGTTTATCTTTGTGGAAGACTGGCAGGGTGATTGAGATGGGAGAGAAAGTGTTGGTATGTGATATTTTTAAAAGTACCCAACAAATCAAATATCCTTACCTCATCCTCTGACTTAACACATCCTCTTTGCGGATAAAGAAGTTGGAGCCCAAATCCCAGGTCTCACATTGCTTTGTGTCATGAAGGGTGACTGCCTGTGCACACAAGTAACAAAGATGGCTCCCTTACACTCATGCAAAAGTTTAGGAAAGAAAAGAAGTGACTCCTAAAGCACTGCACAGTGAAACTTACTTCACCTTCATGTTGATATTTAGTCATAATATTCAGTGAGGATACATACCTTCACACCGGCCAGGACAATGTTCTTTGCTGTGAAACCAGAAAGTTGTTGAAGGTCAGTGAAAAACACATTGGACATTTAGTATATTGATTTTTTTGTCTGCATAATATTATTCCTGACCTATCTCGACTCCCAGTCCTCCCATTCCACCGAGGAAGACCGAAGACTTGGCCATCTGGTGCATAGCGCTGTCTCCCAGCACATAGCGCTGGCGGCTGAGCAGAGAGGAAACAAACAGAGCTGTGTGACTAAAAGTGACACTAATGTCAAGGAAGAGGTAGTCAGAACCACAGGGCTGACATTTCCTGACTTGCCTGCCATGATAAGTTCCTACAGAATAGTTAAGGGAGATCACACCACAAAAATTTACTGCCAAACAGGTGGATTTACCTGTAAAGAGAGTCGTCGATCTCCATGGAGTCTGCAGCCATGCCGGGAGGGGAAGAGGGGGAATTATCTGTCTGAGAGATACCGACTATACCTATTAAAACATACACAAGTGAAATTAAACACTGCCCATACTATAAACAGTTATTCTTGGTGGCTTTAATGATTTAAAACCAACGCCCTGTTGTGAGTTAGCTCGCTACAAGGCTAACTCACAGTCTGTCAGCAGCGTTGTTGCTGTGACAACTGTCAGTCGCTTCCTAAGTTGAAGTGATGGTCTTACACTAAGCAACAGACAGTTTCTAATACTTCAAGGTAACAAGGCTCATATCAAAGCTTGTTTGATGATTGAATTGCTGAGGACAGCTTAGCATTAGCGGCTAGAGCTAGTGCCAACACTGCTGCCCGATGCCGGTCGCGAGGACACATGACATAAACTCATTAAGAAAAGTGATGACACATACGTTAGACTACAAACAACATTACAGAGAACACAGAAGTTTATTATTATACTGCTCCATTAGTAAAATTAATCACTTTGATCTAAATGTTGTTAAAATTTGACAAATAATAATACGTAGCTACCTGTCAGTGTGCGCGAGACCGAATGAATGGCTGTGACTGGTTGAAAATTTGGACTATTTCCGGGTTACCACAGTCACATGACAAAGGTCATCCAACAGATTGACAGCTCTATTCAGGACTGCTTTAAAAAAAAAAAAACATTTCTGAATAGATTTTTTTTTAAAACACATTTACGCCCATTATTTGATCTTGTATAAATATATAAAGACAAAAAATGCACAAATATGAATTATTGAGAGCTGGGTGCAGGTCACCTGCTTTACCTCTTAAGACCTACATTACATTTTTGCCTCTCAGACCCATATAATTGATGCTCAGACTTCATGAAACTTCATGTTTTAACATCTTTAATCTATCAGCCACATTTAGAGACACTTCCCACGTCATCTTTTGGTGGTATCATAACTTAACACCCACTTCAGTGAGAAAAAAAAGTGCAAGTGTAGTTATGAACAATGGCACTTATACCTAAAAATTAGCAGCTAAGTAATAACTTCCTTTGTAATGACCAAGTTTAGTTTTTATATTGATTAGGTTTTACTGCTCCAAAGGAGAAATAAAAATAATGCAGGATTCATTTCTTTATTGTCACCGTATAAGTACGGATAATGCGGTCTTATCTGCTGCTAAATAAAGTCAAATAAAAATAACTATATTAGATTAAAAAGATTGAACTAGATTAGATTTTAAACAGTACAGTTGGCTGCACATTTACAGATAGAGTATGGTTCTTAACATAAGATGCATAGGACAAGTAAGCATGTACAGAGGTGAAGTATAAGGTGCAAAACTGTATGTGTACATGTTAAATAAGCTTGAACTGTGTATGGTATTATTAGGTGCAATGGTGAAACAAATGCCATATGAATGTGAGCTCTGATTGTTAAAATGAAAGTTAAAAAGTAAAACTGTTGATTTTGTTAAAGCCAAAGAGAAAAACTTAAAGCATAGTTTGAATATTCTGTTGTTTGAAGAAACAAAGGTCAACCTCCAAGTGAAACATTTACATACTATTGACTCTTGTTTGGGCCAAAGTTGTGAAGAGATATCTGAGTAGACTATGTTTTTGTCTTTCCATTTTGTTTCTTTCTTCTTCCTTTTTTTTATCTAAACTCAATTTGTTTGAGGTAGAAAACAAATGTTTTAAAGTTGCACTCAACAGTGAAGCTGAAGAAAGATTTGATGCATTCATTTTCTGTGTTATATTTACCCATAACTCCAGACTGCTGAGACCCCCCCCGCCCCCCCCCCCATGTTATGCTGGTAGGACAGGCAGGAACCACCCCCTGAGCCAGAGCCAAAAACCTGCACATGCACACATCAGACTCTGAACTTTAAAGTACCACTTCTACCCCTCGGACACCTGCCCACAGATTTACACTCTCCTGGAAATGTGGTGCAGTCGTATGGCGCTGAGGAGGCTCCAGCGGATAGCTGTTGCTCCTTTGAACATCACCAGGGGTCCAACAAGCAGCTTGCAGAGGGAGATGTCAACTATGAAGAAGGTATATGTCACACGGCAGATCCCACCTGACGGCCTGAAGATCCTCCGTGAATCTGGACAGTGAGTAATTAGAGTTCTTCATAAAATACTTAACAATTCATCATCTTCTAACAACAACTAAGAGAAAGAAATAATACATTTTTGACATGAAAGTTCTCTGAATTTTGAGTGCTTGTTGAGTTTGTCATTTACTTTAGTACACAGGACCGCTTATGTTTGTTTGCCTTTGGGTTAACCAGATAAAACCTGTAGCCTAGAGGGTATTTCCCCAACAGAGCAAGAAAAATAAGTTCACTGCAGTCCCGGGGTATAAATCTAGGTCTAACAAATATATATTGCAACATATAGAAGCTTGAATAAAGTATTTTGCATCTGCTTTTCCCTTTTATCGATCGTCCAGAAAAGAATATCACTGAATGTATCTTCAGTCGAGGTTTCTGATTTTTTTCAAAAGGGTGCAGTTTGAGCTGTGGGACTCAGATGACACCCCTGTGCCCAGGAAGGAGCTGCTCCAAAAGGTCAAAGGTGTTGACGGTCTGGTCTGTGTGCTGACCGAGAAGATTGATGCAGAGTTGTTGGATGCTGCAGGTTGATTGGCATTCTTCACGAGTCAATCTAATGAAAATGCAATAAAAAAAAAGCAAGGGCATGAATTTTTTTCTGTACTTCTGCAGGTCCAAACTTAAAGGTCCTCAGCACTATGTCAGTGGGTTTTGACCATCTCAATTTAGAGGAGCTGAAGAAAAGGTAAATCCTTTCCTTGTATTTCAGTGCAGTGCTTTATTACCCTCTGAGATACAAGTTGACGGCAACACATTTGTTTACGAAACATTTTAAGTGTGATGAAAAACTGTAACTGTGTATGTAATGTCTATATTTTCTCTCTCTCAGAGGGATCCGTGTGGGTTACACCCCTGATGTTCTGACAGATGCTGTTGCTGAGTTGACTGTAGCTCTGCTGCTTACTACTTCTAGGAGACTCATCGAGGCCACACATGAAGCCAAGACGTAATGCTTCTTGCACACACAAGTGCTCACATACATCTTTTTTCATGTTGTTTTGGAATAATCTCCTCTGTTTTCTGTCACAGAGGTGGTTGGGGCACATGGAGAACTCTGTGGCTGTGTGGATATGAACTCGCGAACAGCACTGTGGGGATCCTGGGCCTGGGGAGGATTGGTAAAAAAAAAAAGTGCTCATTTGTGCAAAACCAAATTTCTATTTCTCAGTCTGTTGCTTCTTAAACACTCAAGCCCTGTCTTTGGGCTATTTTAGGTGTGGCCATAGCTGAGCGTCTGGCACCTTTCAAAGTAAAAAAATTCATCTACACAGATGTGGCCCCCCGGCCTGAGTTGGCCAATATCATCAATGCAGAGTATGGTAAAGACTACAGCCCTGTTACATGTTATAATGTGCCATACAAATGTCAACAGGATGCATCATGGAGCATTGTCAGTGTATTTATTCTCCTTTGGTTTTTAACATCCTGACTGCATAGATACTTAGCATCTCAATATGTCGTACAAAGATTTGGAGAACCGAAGCTCAAGTTAATGATTCAGGCACAATATGAGAACTTCAGCAGCTCTGTCTCTTTCCAGTCTCTTTTGATGAGCTAGCAAAGCAATCTGATTTCCTGGCTGTGTGCTGCGCATTAACACCAGAAACAAAAGAAATCTGCAACAAAAATCTGTTCTCCAAGATGAAAAGTAGTTCCATCTTTATCAACACCAGCAGGTAACTATATGCAGCACAAACACAATTTTTTCAACATATACTATACACCATTGCATGTAAACTCAGAACTAAAGTTACCAAGATAAAATTCCTGAAATAATGTACAACCACAGAAAATGTGCTCATAGTCAAGGCCTGATTATTGATTTTCATCCCTGATTTATTTTTGTAATCGACAGTTTTATTTTCCCACTCTTACAAATGGTCCTGACCTTACTGTGTTGTTTGTCAGAGGTGGTGTGGTGAACCAGGAGGATCTGTATGAGGCACTGTCCACAGGGCAGATTGCAGGAGCTGGGTTAGATGTCACTGTTCCTGAGCCTCTGCCCACAAACCACCCACTCTTTACCCTCAAAAACTGCGGTGAGTTCAATTTTATCTGAGAAATCCATTGAAGCTCAAATACTTTAATAATGCTGATTTATCATTTATAATCCTCTTTTCTTACAGTGATTCTTCCACACATTGCTAGTGCCTCCTATAGTACCCGCAACGCCATGTCCTCCCTTGCAGCGAACAACCTCCTCCTTGGCCTGCGGGGGGAGCCGATGATCAAGGAACTCAAACTTTGAAAAAAAAAAAGGAAATCTTATGATTTAAATCCCTGATACTAAAATGATACTTCAAGACAATTAAACTCAAGCTGTGATGTTAAGTTTGCCATATCAGTATTCTTTATTTAAGTCAGTGTTGATTCAACTTGCAGACTTTTTGCTCTTTCTGAGGCAACTTCAACATTATGAAAAAAAACATCAACAATAAAACTGTAGGTCATTGTTTTTTAATTCAGTTTTTTACAACAACTGAATATACTATACAATCTTTATAGCCTTTACCAGCAAAGAGACAAACATTTAGTCTTCTCACAGTCACAAAATGTAATCTGTACACAAAAACAAACACAATCCTTCAGATTTGGCATCATTATCAATAAAAACCCAGCGTTTCAAGTTCTGGGGCATAAGGCAGCTACTTCAATGATCAATTTAGGCCTTCTGGATATTCTTACATTTTGGCATGTTCATACAGGGGTAACACCATCAGTGCATTTTTCAGAGATTCACATTAACTGTGTATGCATAACAGCTTTTAAGGGCAGCACCATTATGATCCTTATCAGGCCCCTCTTTGATACCGCTCTCTTGTTTAAGTATAAGGCTGCATGAGATTAGAATTTACGTCTATGTATCAGTGTCATATATTCACTTTGCCACTTTACAAACTTCACAATTGATTCCATACAGTCAAGATGAACAGGGTAAAACATGAAATAGCTTATGCTTGCAAGGTATTTTTTTTCTTCAGAACTCACAAGTTAACATCATTTATACATGTGTTTGAAGTGAAACACTGACTTTGTACAGGCCGACAGTGTAATGACTTTACAGTACAATAAGGTGCCAACCAGAAATGAAAGCAATGATCATGTGTTTCTTATCGACTGTGTAGGTGACACAACACGGCAAGCAGAGGAGTCTACAAAAGGCAAACATGTATTAGTGTTATTTTTTTCCTCCTTGGATCACAAAAACAGAACTACAACAACTGCATTAACACTGAATCCAACTAACAGTTACCCAGCCAAGGGAGCTGTGCTTCCTGACAGCACCGACCCGCATTTTTTTTTCCTATTTCACAAACTGTGAGCAAAAATGCCACAATTTTTAGCTAACTAGGATACTTGAAAGCTGGTTCAATGTCCCAGGTGACAGGTTAGTTATTAAGACTGATTTCTCAAAGTGGAACATAAACGACATTAGATGTATACAGATTCATTTATACAGCACTGATATCAGGAACATGATCAAATTATAAACTTGTAGTCTTATAGACTGAATGCCTTGTGAGTTGTCATCTCTTATACAAATTAAAATTCAGATCCAACAACAAATATGTACTTTTTCTAGTGAACAGAGGTGTTAAAGTGTTCCTCTTTGAAGACAATCTCAACCCTCAAGCACACATGGACGGTCAGTAAAGTTGGAGGTTCCAGGCTTACTTTGTTGTGTTGAGAACATGGAGGGAAAGTTACAATGTGCACTTCAGTCGAAATTGTTAAAAATCACAACAAACCACAAGTTTTGCACATCAACAAAATGAGGTTCACCTACGTCTCATGGGTTCTGTAGAGGTTTGGAGATTGACTGAAGGATTTTATCCTTTTTTTTTTCTCTCGAAATCCAACTTTGTTCTATGGTTAATATCAATATTTGAAAGTGCAAATTGGGGCAGGGGATTGATTATAGCAGGTAGAAGTTGCTACAAAATTGTAATTGCACAAACTACAGCACTGAGTGCAAAACGATTTATGTTTCTGCTATCATCTTAGCTCAACTTAACTTACAATAATGGTCATACAAAGGCAACAACTGAACCTAAGTAGGAATGCACGGACACCACTTTTCATAAAACCAAATACAAGTACTTACATTTGAGTACCCACTGATACCGAGCGCCGATCTGAATACCTAATAACGTCACTGCAGCTCTGAGGTGACTTTGAAAATATCTTTTATTTCCTCACTCTCTCATTTCAACAAATGAAATAAAGACCATGATGCACCTGCACATGTTGCTGACATTTTAACAGTCAACAGTCCTCTACCTGGGCGCCAATGACAAGCCAACTTGCTTATACTGGTATCCGATGTCATAGTATTTGGCATACTTTTAAGAGTATGAGTACAATTAGCATGGTATCAGTCCGATGCCTGATACTAGTATCGGTATCGGTGCATCCCTAAATATAAAACTCATGAGGTTTTACTTTCTTTTATCTTTTCTTCCCAAGTCTCCCTCACAGGACTAAATCTGATTCAAAACAAGTAAAATTAAGAATGAAAACAACATGACAATTAAAGACCTGTAGGTTCAATATAAGTTACAGGAGTCATTATTAACTACCTGGGGCCACAACTGATTCAGAACCTATCAGTCCTCAGTCTATACAACTGCTGCCACTGCACAAAACAAGGCACAGTCAAATATTCAGTTCCAATGATTCAACAGTCTGATATGACTTAATGCTACATTTTGTACAAATGTGCAATGAAAAACCTACTTAAAAACAACCTGCAAACACTCATATTGAGAGTTTGATCATTGATCTACATGTTTCAATTATCGTACCAAATACTACTGACATTAGAAATACAAGAAAGACTCAACGCCCAAAATTCACCAAGTTTGCTCATCTAAGACCTTCAAGAAACTTTAAAAAACCAAAGTCAGACTAAAGTTAATGCCTTTTTAAGCAGAGTCCATGGGCCGCATGTGTTTATATACATGGAAAATCCTTCATGTACTGTTAGTAATCTGCAGTAGAGCATGTAATTTATTTAAACAGCACCACAATGAATCTGCGATGCTCAGTTTGTTCTGCAGCCCTATGATTCGATGATTTGATGATTTTAAGTTTGGGTTCCTCCTTGAAAAAGACAACAGTCTGATTACATTACCATCCTGATCTTTGGTCTGAGAACTGATTTGTTTTAAAACAACTGATCAGATCCCACTGCTTCGAAGAACATTTTAAGGATCCTACGTCTCCAATAGTTTCATCCTGTTTGCTCTCTAAACTTAATTCGATGACCTCGGCCCTACAGAAGGCCGTTCGGCATGTTACTGTTCTGCCAGCGTAGGCAGGTGGTCTTGGAATGCTTGTACAGGTGTGAGGACTGACTGAAGCGCTTCCCACACTTCAGACAGGCGTAAGGTTTCTCTCCTGTGTGGACCCGGATATGTTTCTTGCAGTCAGTCAGGGTGAGGAAGGTTTTGCAGCAGATTTTGCACGCATACTTTCGAGCTCCTTCGACCACCAGGACGTTGTGCTCTGACAGAGCCTTCTTGCACTTGGACAGGACGTCTGCTGAAGCCCGGGTCAGCTGAGGGGGGAGAGAAGTGGGCCTGCCACTGTTCATGTCATATCCACCATTCTTGTTTAGGAGCAGAGGGCTTGGAAGGCTTGAGGAGGAAGAAGCAGCATCCTGGAGGACACCATTCACTCCTTCATCTCCTCCCAGGCCTGTACTCACTTTAGGAGCAATACGCCTGTAACCTGGGAAACCCATGGCAGCAGAACTTGCTCCCCCAGCCCCTCTCAAGGGTCGCCCAAAAGAGTGAAGCCCCAGACTAGACCGCTGAAAGTCCAAACTGAAGTGATCCACTCCCCCACTTGCTCTGGGGTTCCCTACCCCATCATGCAAGGGTCGGAGGAAAAGAGAATCAGCTTGTAGGTTGTTTCCAAAACTGTTGTGACTGTCAGCACCAAGTGGACCTGACTGAAGAATAGAGGTGGATGCAGAGCCAGAAGTCCCTGCAGCTTCCTGTCTGAGCAGGAAGTGATGGGCTAACGCATCCCCAGTGGTTGTGTTGGGGAGTTCATCCTCTCCAGAAACCATCCCTGCACTGCCACTTCCAAAATCTTTAGGGCCAAGAAAGCTGGAAATATTGAAACCAGGTTTGCCAACGAGTCCATCGTTGCACCCGAAGCCTCCTCTACCTCCGCTGCCTCCCCCTAAGCTGCTCTTGAGAAGAAGCTGGGAGCTGGGCTGCAGGAGGGAATCAGAGCTGGGTTGGGGCTCTGAGATGAAGCTGCGATCACTGCTCTCTGGACTCAGCTCCGCTTTCTCTTCCTCTTCCTCCTCCCGGCCTCCAGGCTCAGCTGGGTCGCTGCCTTCAGCCTGTGACGTCACATCGCTGATCTCGTCTGCTGGCTCAGGTGAACTGAGAGGCTCTCGTTTGACCACCACCTGTGGAAAGAAAAGAGAATTTCATCCAAGGTCAAAACACATTGGAAATTAGATGTCAATGAGGTAAAACTACTGCGAATGTTGTCTCATGTGCAATTGCTTTTGTGAATTCAGGCCTCACTTAAAAACTACAGGTCCCTTCTTTAGGGTCAAAATTAGGGCTCAACCAATATGGATTTTTTTAGGGGTGATGCCATTTTTTTTCCCATCACCCTCAGGCCTCGTTCACAAGACAACTTTTCTCTGCGTTTCACTTGAAAACACAAAAAACTGAGAGAAAAAAATCAGCATTTACATGAAAAGCTGAGGCACTAAAAACGCTGTAGCATGATACAGGTCTGACAATATAACTGTAGGAGCTGTATGCATGAGAACGGTTTGGTGGCCAAAATAGAAGTGAAAAGCTTTGCTGATAGCAGAAATGGAGTGATGGATGCACATTTTGTTAACTGTAGGAAGAGTTTAAGATTTGTTCGATTTTATCAACCACCTATTTTGATCTAGTTTTGAAGTTGCTTCACTCTGCAGTCTGCAAGCAGGGGAGGAGCAAGGCCTGGTCTGCACATGGACTATGGTGTCTCTGAGTGACACAGAGCTGCCCTTGGATGCCTGTCTGTAAATCAGGCTGGGGAAAAATAAATAGACAAACCCACCCGTATATCAGCCTATGCTGATACAAGAGAAGAATGCAAAAACCTGTCTAATATATTGGCAGACTGAAATATCAGTCTATCCTCAGTCAAAATCAAGTGATTTAAAAATGGACTAAAGTCAAAGTGACAATAACTCTAGACAGCTGCCAACTAGAAGTTAAAGCACAAGACTTAAGTATGAGTAAGACAGTCTGAAAAAAGATCCAAATACAAATTGGACGTGTAGCTCAAGTCCACAAAAAACTTTGTTACACTATCAAGAACAAGCTAAACATTAACCTTCTGTTCCTGTTCATCAGCCTCATCCTCCTCTGTCCCAGATTTGATCTTAACGCCGGCTTCAGTGTCTTGATGGTCTTGGTCTTCCATGTCTTCCTCTTTGCTCACTCCTCCCTGCAGTCTCCCCAAGTTCTCCCCCTCACAGTGTCCGCTGTCTGACTGGCTGGGCATCTGAGGATCATCATGGGCCGCCACTCCTACGAGGCCGGTAATAGCACCATCCTTTTTTGAATCATCTCCCATCTTGTGAGAATCAGGGGAGAGGAGCCCTCCTTCCTCTCGGTCTGTATTCCCTCCTCCTTCTCCTAACAGGCCCAGATTAGGGGCTGAGGGGCGCTGCCTCTGCCTGGGTCTCTCCTCTGACAGGCTCAGGGACAGTGAGGGCTTGCGTTTGTGAAAGCGCCGGATTGGAAAGGAGGCCCTCTGCTCAACTCTACTTCCAACAACATCCTCCTCCATCCCACCTAAAGCTGAGCTTACCAAGCTGAGCCCCAGCTGCTGCAGGAGGAAGGTGCGCTGCATCTTTGATGTGGCAGCATTTGCAGTGAGGTTTGCATTAGGCGCTTGAGGGGGATTTGCTGGAGCTGCCTGCTGCTGTCTGTGCCTCTGCTGCTCCTGCTGAGCGTGGTGATGGATGGGTCTGTCAGAGGAGGGGGACATGGGCAGGGTGCGCGTGGTCAGGTAGTGCTTGCAGGCCTTGACGACATTGTTGAGGTGCAGATGTGAGGCTGCCAGGAGGATATCCATGACATTGCTCTCCCCCAGCATCAGTGTGGAGGTGTACATCATGTCCACCAGAGCAGCAAAAGCTTCGGCAGTCACCACCTGCAGAGGGGGGAAAAAGAGTGAGACTGATCCTATCTGAGAATACTGTTTTGGTCAGGTACTTTAAGTTTGGTGCAGACTAAAAATAGACTTTTTTTTTTTTTGAGGGCCGATAACAATTATTGGCAGTCAGGGAGGTTGATAACCGATATTTGGAGCTAATATTCATTTGCAGTAAAAGTGAAAATACTGGTGTCAAAATTTTGAATAACACAAATTATACCACTTAACTTTGTTTAATTGCCTTTGAGCATATGTTTATCAAAGGGACTGTGAGGACTTTCTGAGTGAACTTGAAAGTCTTAAATCTAGATATATGCCTCATCTTTTTCGTACTGTTACATCCAAAATGAAATGCCATCTTTCCCTAATTTTTCAACCAAAATGGTCAAAGTCCTCACCTCACTGTCCAGCTGGATCATGTTCATGCTAGCATCTCCCTCTGCCACAGTAAACAAGGCTCTGAAGTGCGTGCTGCAGGCTGCCAGCACCGAGCGATGGGCCTTGAAGTGTCGGCTGCCCACCACGATGACACAATCACACAGCTGACCGTGGACGCGCTGGTAGTTGAGCTGCTGGAAGATCTGCTCAAAGTGGCCTGGAAAATCCATGGTCCTAGAGACAGAAGCAGACAGAGGTTAAAGAGAACAGGTGAGGACATTTTAAAGATGTTTTAGTCAAATAACATTTTCATTTTCAGCTCCCTTCTGCGAGGACATGAGGATTTGCCACTGTTTTCAAAGCAAATCTTGTAGCTTAGACTCAAGTTGACATCCATCTACTATCTTTTTTTTTCTCTTTTGGAGTTGCAGGGGGTCTGGCATCTATCCCAGCTGTCTTTGGGCAAGAGGTAAGGTACAACCTGAGCAGATGAAGCATCAATCACAGAGCAAGGAGAGAGAGAGAAATTCACTCACGCCATTTGGCAATTCAGGGTGACCAATTGGTTTTGGACTGTGGAAACTAGGGCTGGATGATTGGCAAATATGATCTAATCCCAATGATTTTTCCCTATATTGCAATCGGGATCTTTTTTGCAATTATTTTTAGGTTCCCCATCTTATGTGTTATTAAACAACACAAGCAATAAATTAATCTTTGTTAAAAACAGATCCATGCTGGATAAATAAAACTAGGAATAAATAGCATAAAAGAAGAGCTATTTTAATTCATATGACAGATTTGATATTAATTGTTATATTGAGAATTGATTTTTATTTTTTTTTTTAATCCGCGAAAGACACAATGTTCGTAAGTTTGCATAAACGGGTACATCCAAAAAAAAAAAAAAGTCAAATATTTTTGGTTACTCATTCCAGAAAGTGAAATCCATAAACTATACACACTGGTTTTACATACAATATGTACTCAAGGCTACATTTTTGCTGACTGTGAATGCATTTCCCCCCACTTAATTCACTTTTTACTGATATTTTTGCTACTTTAATGCCATTATTCTACTTACTTTCTTTCTTCCAAGTCTTCTTCCAATTTCTTATTGCTGCTTTTTGACCACATCTGACATCTTACACTTATCTGTATGGCTACTTCTTGCTGTTTTTGCCACTTTTCACCTCTAAGATTGTTGCTCTTGCAAAGGTAGCTTTCAACATTTGAGCTCTTAGGTGAAGCAAGATTGAGTAACACCAATGTAGGACGTAAAACATCAACGAAAAGTATTGGATCTGGTATTAATGCATTGTCTGTGAGCAAATTAATCAGATCAAATTTGCAATTAATTGCCCAGTCCTATTGGAAACCCAGAGTACTCCACAAAGATAGGTGCCAGGGCCAGGAAATTGAACCAGAAACCTCCTCCTGGTGATTGCTTATTATTATTGACATAATTGTGTTGCATAATAGAAATTAATAGCGTAGATCTACATGAGGGGAAAGTGTGGTTGATGTGAGACTTAACAGAAGATGAAGAAGATCTGTGGGCTGGTCATGTTTGGCAATACAAGTGATAAAAAAAACAGATGTTGTGATGAGAGACTGTGGAGGAAGAAAACTTGCAGTGAACTTAATTTGAGTGCAGAGTCACAATAATGTTTCTATCTGAACTCTTAGTGCAAAAATTGCAAAATAACTTGAATTTTAGATGCTCCACGTGTGAACAGATACTTGAAGTTTGCAGTTGACATGACACTCCCTTTAAATGTAGAGAATATCACATTATAAGAGCAGAGAGCAGACTTTTCACTGAAATAGCCCCAAGTTAAACAGACACTGAGCTAGCAATTTACAACTGACCCCAACAGGTCCAGTTAGCGGATGTAACTATGTGAAAGAAGCATAAACTCGTCGTTGTATGTGATTCAGAGACTCGATAAAGGCTCATTTTACCTTGTGTTTTCCGGAAGCGTCGGCAGAGTGGAGGCAGAAACGGGGCCTTGGCCAAAAACACGGACCGGGCTAAAGTTAGCTGGCTGCTCACCAGAAAAATGTTTGATTAGCAGCTTAGCTCATTCAGTGACTGCGATCACCGCTGCAAAGGCTTCACACCGACACCGGCGTTAGCTTTCTGACATTTCTGCCGCTTTGCCCCTCATCCCTTGCGGTCCACACTGTCTGATTAGTATCCCACTCTCCCATGTGATGGTTTGGCTGTGGGGGCGGAAGCTACCAGTGATGTGAGGTCACGCACGGTGACTGTTTGTCTCGAGACGCTGGACACGTCTGTCACTCTCACACGAGCGTGTACGAACAGGTGAAGCCACCGTCATCATTATTTATTATTGACTGAAACCGAGTTTGTAATTTCAGGTGGTGTTAAGATTGAGAGAGTTTCTGGTTATAACAGTTCTTTATCCCACTCAGACGGGGTAATACCGACCAGACTCACAGGGTGGCGCTGTGCGTCTCTGTGTCTGAATCATTGACTGTTTATGATCTGGACGAGGTAAACGGCTGCACTAATACATGTGACCACAAGGGGGCGCTGCCTCAGAGCCAAAGATACCACAACCTGTCAAGATAATGACTCTCTGCTCAGTAATTCACACAACTTTTTTTTTTTTTTTTTTTGAGCCAACGCAGGCTGGCTATTCAGAGTGATAATACAAGAGCAATATACACCGTTGTCACCGTTGTAAAAACCCCGGCTTCTTGGAGATACTGCAAGATACTGATACGTTGTCTTTATCTCAAAATTCTTAATTTTTACCTAAAAATTTCGGCTGCCCTGACAAAAATATGACTTGTTACCATATAATTTTCCCACACCTTGACCCAAAAAACTTCTTAGCAAAGCCAGCATTTTTTTCATTTTTTATTTTATTTCTTTTTTATCTGGTGGAAATGGGCCTCCATAATAATGCCTTATTAAACTTATTAAAAGCCTAAAAATAAGGGTAGCTGCTGTATGTCTGCATTTCCAGCATCTTCTGTCTGTCTGAGAGCGCAGCACAAACAGTCAGAGCATGTTTTCCCACATGCTCAACATCTTGACAGGTTCGTACATCAAAATAGTGCCAGTGGCCTAGAGCAGCACTTTATTATAAATATTAATGTTCGGTAGAACAAGCTGAGATAAACCCTTGTGAAATCCCCCCGGACATAATTTTACTACCAAACATGAGGACATGTCCGGACACTCGTGTTTTGAACTAAGGTTTTGAACGACCCGTCACAGATCATCAGCGAAGGCGGAAGGACAGTGGAGTGAAAGCTCTTGTGTCGCTGTGAGGCTCATGACAACAGCAATGGCCGCCTCCTGCTCGTTGGTGTGCTGTGGAGAAGAAAATGACTCAGATAAAGCTGTTATCGGTAAGCATAACTGTGTAAACAAATTATTTACTAATACGTTTATTCCAGCTAAAATCTTACCTGTTAAAAGTTGGTCATGTTCATCATTCCTGTTTTTGTCTAGTATTTATACTGCACACGTGGGTGTTGGGCACAGTTTGAACATGATCAACTAATCTGGTGTTATACTCGTGAAAAACATCGTTTGGTTTTTAAAACCCCACGTTTAAAAAGTGTTTTGCTGTGGATTTTGATGCTGTTACATGACGCATACAGTGTTGTCATTCACAGTGTCCACTTATGAGATTTCTTTGTATTTTTGCAGTCCGCTTTTCTAATGGAAGCATTAACAATGCAAACACACTGGATTTCACGATGTACAAAAACACAGATGATAAAAACCCCAGGAAAAGAAGCAAACGGATAGTGGTGAGAAATATACACTGCTTCTGTACTCAAAAGCCTAGTGCTGATGTTTGTTTAGAGTGTGCTGACATATTGAGCATTTTCAAGTGTATAACTAATGCTGACACTTTTGGACATGTTATCTTCTGACTAGGTTGCCGAATCAGAAAGACTGTCATATGTTGGAAGCAATTTTGGGACGGGGTCCATGCAGTGCAACAACCTTTGCAAGTAGGTTGATAAAGCATGTTGATAGACAATGTGCCTATATCACTTCTGGGTGAAGAGAATGATTAATGTAATATATGATTCATTGTCTTTTCAGATATTATGTAGGAGTGTTAAACAAACAGACCATGAAGATGGAGGTGCACAGTGCTCAGTTGTTCAATATGCAACCTGTTATACCAGGTAAAGGAAAAATAGCAACAATATTTTAGTGCAGAGGTTGATATAATAGTTGTGATGTGGCCACTTGTAAGATGTGTTTTTAGACAGGAAGTTATTGTAACAATCCCCGACAAAACATCTTGAGCAAAAAATTGCATAGTTTACATAGAACTGCAGTTGGTTTGGAAATTTTCAATGTGTAATGTGAATTTATAATATTTTCTTTCAGGGGAAGTGACAGAGACTGCTACTGCCCAGGACACTACTCAGACTTACAGAGACAAGGTTGTATGATGTGCTTTGCTGTCCTTTAAAAAAGTCGTGGCTCAAGTAGTAAGGAACCTCAATATAATTATGTATCTTGTGTCACATTTTCTCTTTAGGTTGACTCTTTGATTGAAGCGTTTGGCACCAATAAACAGAAGAGGGCTCTAAGCTCTCGCCGGCTAAATCAGGTGGGCAATGATGCCCTGAATCAAGTTGTAGCTAAAGCTGCCACCAGTGTGATTGAGCAGAAAGGCCTGGAAGGTAAGGCACACAGTTGCAGCTGTAGCAAAAATATTCAGAGAAAATAACCAGATTAGTGGTTGTTCTTAAACCTGTTTACATCTTGTTACTCACAGTTTTACAACAAGAAGTTGCTGAGTCACAGGGAGACCTGGCTCTGCACCTGCCTCCTTGCTCTGCAGATGCCACCAAACCTGAGGACGTCTATCCATTTGATGGCCGTATCTTTTATTCTGTGTGTGTGTGTGTGTGTGTGTGTGTGTGTGTGTGTGTATGCCAATAAGAGATTAAAGGAACTCCAGGTGTTGGGACAGATGCTATAGTTTGATTTCAAAGCTAACAGTAGTTTGTCATAGCCACTCTCCTTAATTGATATCTACAGTCCTGAGTCCAGCAGAGTTTGAAGCCTTGGAAGAGGCTGGTTCCAAGATGGCAGCTCTTACCTCAGAGGAGCTGCAGAAGATGAAAGACGGAGGGGGGTATGCTAAGAAAATACTCTGTCTTGCTAAGATACTTTTTGAAGCTTCATTTTGAGCCCTTGAAGTCTGATCTTTGTTTGCTCGTTTACTGTAGGTGCCTGAGTGTTGTCAAGTTCCTGGAGAACCTGCCACCCATTGGTGAAGCGAGAGATAAAACAGTGCGCTGTGCTTTCTATCTCTCTCTACTCCTCAAACTTACACACCAAAGAAATCTCACCCGCAAGTGTAAGTATTGATGTCTGAGTTACTCTAATGAGTCAAAGTGGCTTCCACAGACTCTACGGGCTAATAGCTTTTCATTTCTTATGGAAAGTTGGCACGGAGGAAGGCTGCCCTCGCATGATTCTGACCAAACTCTTCAGAACATTCACGGTGGAGACTTTCAAAAATGGCTGGTAGGGCTGTGATGCTGTACATTTTCTTAGCAATGACTTGTAGGGACAATTCTTATCAAATTACAAAAGTTGTTAAAAATGTATCTGCTCATGCACTATTTTTTTTCTTTCTACATTTCCTTTCTGTTGGACTGAAATGATGGAACGTAACCATCTTGTTGTTTCACTGTGCCTTTTCCCCAAAAGGGTCCAGTTCATGGTGTCTGCGTCAATGCAGGTCAAATTAGCAGCTTTCTGTCTTGCTCTGTTGCTACATATGGGTCACATGACAGCTGATCTCACATTACTGCACCGTGACCTGGGCATCACCGAGGCTAGGTAAGAGTCATGGCTGGGGGCAGGATCTCATGAAACAATAGCCTAAAACACTGCCTAGCCAAATAAGAGTCACCACCAAAGGAAAGGGTCACACACACAAATATTTGATTGGACCACTTTTAGCTTTGCTAACGGCGCGCATTGACTGTGGCATTGTTTTGATAAGCTTCTGCAATGTCACAAGATCTATTTCCATCCAGTGTTGCATTTATCTTTTCACAAAGATCTTGTATCGATGGGAGAAGAAAAAAAACTATTGATGGACTCACCTGGTTATTAATCTGATTAATCTTACTGATTAGTGGTTTTCTCAAGGCCACACAGCTGTTCAGCCCCAATCCTGTGAGTTCCACAACCACAGGAGGTCTGTCACCATAGTTGTTTGAGAAATGAGAAGTTATTCATTGTATCAGCTGGGGTTGAATAGCTTGTTGCCAGCTGAGAGATAATCGCCCATGCAGTAATTATCAAATAGGAGGCTATTACCCATCTGCTTAGTTGTATCCAGGTGGAGACTTTTTTTGTTCAGGCAGTGTTATATGCCAAATATAAATTTGTTTATTTGGGTCAAAAGGAAACAAAAACATTTTCACTACACTCATAGAACACACCTTAATATTCTACTGCAAATGTAAAATCTGTACTTTGTTGTACTTATCAGAGCGGTTGAGCTGACACACGCTTGCATGGACACTTTTCCCCCAGGGGAGTGGTCTTCTGAGTATCCCCAAGCACTTTGTTTGGAAGTGCACTATAAATAAGATGATTATTACCAAAATGATAGAACACTTAAAATGATTTCCATTAGAAGAGCTCTGTGTGCATAAAGTTAATAATCCTTTTGTGTTGTTCTCCTACAGGATGATTGAAGTAGCAAAGTCGATGGGACTGACCTTATCAAGGACACCCCAAGTAAAGGCTGAGGAGGATGGGCAGGGTGACGAACACAGACTGGCCTCCCTGATTCTACCTCTGGTCAAATATAATAAGTTTGTTGAGAGACAGAAGCGCAAGAAAATGCGCTGAAGAGAAAAATAAGGCCAGTGTCAAGGTGGTGGAAATACAACAAATAAGAATTGTTTATTAAAGCATTTTTCAGACAAATTAAGTGGTGATGTCTTAAATTACACATTAATATTCTACATAACGCTAAGTGTGGAAGATTCAAAAAAGCAGAGAAATGGGGACGTAAACAAACTCTAGATGAGAGAAAACATCTAGCATAGACAGTCAAAATGTGTAGGCACATTTGTCGACAGCAAATTTTGCACACTGAAAATCCTTCTTGAGCTGCTTGTAACCAGGTGAGTCTGCCTGGCAGCACTCCTCCAGCCAGCATGTGAAAATTGTTATAAAGTATTGTAGGTCTTACTTAACCATGTCTTAAAAGGCGCATAAATTAAAAACAACATGATGGATGTGACACAAAAGCAGACTCAGCAGGAAACAGCAGCTCTGTGCAAGAGGCAGAAGCTTAAACTTGGCTTCTTTTGCATAAACACCTCACACTGTAACAATCCTTCTCTAGCTACAATCATTCTTTGATCAAAAAGTCAAACAAGGCACAGCTTCACTTTGTTAACATGGTTGGAGCTAGCATTGCTGAAGCCTTAGACCCTGTTAGGATTTATAAATGTGCACTTCCTATCAAGGAGTCTCAGAAACACACAGACAAAACCAACTAAATTTATGGCAGTCCTGGACATGAATATGGAATCTGCATGATTGAGTTAAAGCTTTAGAAAGGGAATGTAAAAAAGGGATGATCCCAAAACATGTTTCACTCCAGCTTCCATTCACTGCATGAGTGCAAAGGAAATTTTATCATAAAATTGCAAAAGATGACTTCAGATTCACCCTTCAGTGGTTTACTACTGCTTCTATCTTTGGGACAATAACTTCACCTCACCTGGAGGGAATCACTTTTCAGGGTCTCTGAGGACACTTTGAGCACTAAAATGTCCAATAAACCCCATGTCTTGTAAAATTGACTTCTAAGTGCTGGTCAGAGTTCACAGGATTGAGCAGAACATGCTGCCGCTGTGGCAACCACTTTCTACTGTTGCACTGATCCTGGTCGACATTGAAATTCCAAGCCGAGAAGGATATTGTGATGAAGTGAGACCGGAGGGGGAACTGGCCAGTGGACGAGGGGGAGGGTTTTCCAAAAGCCAGGGAGGAGCAGATGTACAGCTAAAGAAAAAAAGAAATATTTAAGTCAATCTCTTTTCTGCAGAAAATTATACCAACCATTGTTAACAGACACAAACTGAGGTGAAATTAAAATCTATTCAAGGCAAACTTTGAAAATAACTTAAGTTTATCAGTACATAGAGCTACTACAACTGCAAGCAAAATGTGAGAGCAGATGTTTCATCAAGATAATATGAAAATGTAATTGGCTTTAAATGTAAAGAGAAGCAAAGGGAAACAGCCATCAAAGACCATTAAATTCTTCCTAGTCTTTGATTCTAGCCCTCCCTTGTGTTGCCTAGTTACCTGTTATTGTGCCTGAGAACACTGTTGTTGCGCAACACACAGCTCTCATTTCCAGGATCCATATGCAGCAGTGCTTTACTGTTTTTAGGATGCCCCTGGAACAAAACATTATCATGGATATTCCCTTTGACCAACCCCATCACAGCAATGCCACAGCCTTGTGCTGGCTGAACACGATTGCGCAAAACCTAGGGAGAAAAAAATGATGAAATCATGAAAACAAACATGAGCTACTTGTTGATATTAGATTTTAGGAGTCTCACCTTGATGTCAGCGCTGCCAGAGACCTGGATCCCATATCCACGGTTTCCAATCACATCATTCTCAACAACCTGCCCGTTTCCACTGAAACTGACTCCGTGGCTGCTGTTTTTATAGATGCCGTTACCACGAAGCTCCACCCTGCAGTCTTTCTCCACAGTGACACCTCCTCGACTGTTTTCAAGAATGCAGTTTGTGACCAGCCGGGTCAGCTGGCTGCTCTGCAGAACAGCGATTCCAGTGCCACGGTTACAGTTCAGCAGGTTGGCAAAAACATTGAGGGGCTCACTGCTCTTCACATAGAGGCCGACTGCTACAGGAGGAGGATAGAAAAAGTATTAAAGACGAAGGGACAGAGCCTTTGTGAATTTGAAACTATGGATCTTTAAAAAAAAAATGTTTGTACCTCCGTTGTAATTTATACAGTTGCTCTCCACTAGGGCCACACTGATGGAGCGACGGGCAGAGAGACGCTCATCCTCACTGTCCAGTTCACTCTCCCATCCAAACAGTTCACCCTCCTCATTCAAGTTCTCCTGCCCTTCTCTCCCTTCTCCCTCCGCTCCCCTTCTCTCCCCACTGCCTTCCTCTCCACCAATCCTCTCCTGCCAGTTCCCCTCCCTGGCCCCAATGTTCTCTGGATCCTTCCTGCAGAACACAGCTAACCCGTACATACAGTTATGGGTAATGTAGTTTCCCAGGAGCTGCGGGAGGCTGGTTGACATAACCCACACTCCACAGCCTTTGTTACCTAAAAAAGATGAAATCAAAGATGAGTTTTCACGCCAGATAAGATCTATGATGCTGTTACTAGCAGGCAGTTAATTCTCACAGTAGACATGGTTCCCCTCAATAAGTCCACGGCCTCTCTCTCCCACCACAACACCGTCTGAGTATCCATGACAAATGTAGTTGTTCCTCAAGATGGGGTCACCTCCTCTTCGGATGTCCACTCCTCCCCATTGGTTCTCCTTGATGACATTTTCTGGATTTTTTTTTTATGTGGTATATTATTTGAAAGCACAAGATGGTGGTTTTTATGTTAATGGCACTTCAAATCAAGCAGACAGATGCTGATGTGTTAAAGGAGGCAGGACAGCATGACTCTCACCAGTAATCATCCCTCTTCCATTCTCATTAACAGCGACACCCGCTGCTTGGCCCTGGAAAATGTGATTCCCGCTAAGCAGAAGGAGCAAGCAGAGAACTAAGAAATCAGAAACATTGGCTTGGATTGGATAGTGTATATGCATACAACTTAAATTATTTAAATCAGGTATCACAATACTACCCAGCACCTATTATATCACACCATGAGTATAAAATGCTAGGTCATCTGCAGCAGAAAAATGAACCACTGTGCAACAGCAGTACAGGAACTGTTCCTCTGACAAGTGAAAAAAGCTGGGTGCAGTCATGGTGAGTCAATCTGATGAATTTAAAACAGAGTTAAGTGCACGATTTATCTGTTCTGAAACTTCTTAATGCTACATGAACACAGTGAATAATGTCTAGATACTTTACTTTCTTAGTTTGTGCAGTCCTGCTTACCTGACCACAGGATTCCCACTGAAGAGAATATATACGCCCGCCTCCTTGTTGCTAAAGATCTGGTTGCTCCGAATTGCACCTTTCCCATTGCCAAGGACAACAACCCCTGAACGCAAACCACTGTGTATTCGGTTGCACTGTGGAATGAAGGACAGAGTGAGTCCAAAAAGATAGACTGAAAGAAGTCAGCTTTTAGAAATATACAGTTGTGCTCATAATTCTACATACCCTTGCAGAATTTATGATTTCTTGGCCATTTTTCAGAGAATATGAATGATAACACAAAAGCTTTTCTTTCACTCATTGTTAGTGGTGGGGTTAAGCCATTTATTGTCAAACAATTGTTTACTCTTTTAAATCATAATGACAACAGAAACTTCCAAAATAACCCTAATCAAAAGTTTACATACCCCGGTTCTTAATACCTTATATTGCCCCCTTTAAAAAGCCTCCATTCTTGGGCTGTCTTACATGGTCTGTACGTTTGAGATCTCCCCAGAGTGGCTCAATGACACTGAGGCCAGGAGACTGACTGATGACTGAGATGGCCACTGTAAAACCTTCACTTGATTCTGTTGTAGCCAATGGCAGGTTGATTTGGCCTCGTGTCTTGGATCATTGTCACGTCCATGTACGTCCCATGCGCAGCCTCTGGGCTGATGAGTGCAAATTTTCTTCCAGTATTTTCTGACAACACGCTGCATTCATTTTGCCATCAGTTTTGACCAAGTTTCCTGAGACTTTTTAGCTCACACATCCCCAAAACATCACTGATCCACCCCCGTGTTTCACTGTAGGAATGGTGTACCTTAAGTAGCCATTCAAACCTATTTGTGTCAACTTGTGTGCATGTTTCAGGCCAAAATCACCAGGGGATGTGAACTTTTGATCAGAGTCATTTTGGAAGTTTCTTTTGTCATTATGAATTAAGAAGAGTAAACAGTCTGTTTATAAATGCCTTCTCCCAACCACTAACCATGAGTGAAAGAAAACTTTCTTTGTTATCATTCATATTCTCTTAAACTGCAGAGAAAACAAATTCTGCCAGAGTTTGTGAACTTATGAGAACAACTGTACCATCATACTTCTGTGCATTACTTTGATGGGGTTTCATGACATGACGACTCTCTTTGAGATTTGGCCCTTACCAAGATAATTGGGTTAGCTCCTTTTCGAATGTCCAACCCTGCCTCACCATTTGAATGAATGTTGTTTTCTGCAATGAGGCCCTGAGCAGAGAGGCGCAGGAACACACCTGAGGCACGACACTCACATACCTCGTTTCTCAGCATCACTATCTGAAGTAAGTGAGAAAGAAACAAGCAGCTCAGGTGACTCTTTGAATAAGAAACAGGTGATTAATTACTCATCATCCGGGAAGCTTCCTTAGCCTTGTACAGCACTTTAAATTGCATGCAGCCTGAATGAAGTCAAACTTTGAGTATTTTATGATCTTTTTCAGTTGCATTCATTGTTCTGAAAACAAAGCTTTAAATTATTTACTGTGGAGTTCTGGATGCAGCGCACAGCATAGTTTAACCCTCGGAAAACATTCCCCTCCAGACGAGCTTGTCCGTAATTAGACAAATGCACACCACCCTTCCCTTCCCTGAAGAGGCAGCGTCTGAAGATACAGCCAAGAGTTGATGTTGCCAACATCTGAGCCACTGGATCCCTCTCTAATTCCTGCTGAAAGGTGAGAGGTTCAGGGGTTGCAGAGGGAGGATCCGGGGAGGAGGCCAGTGGCAGGGAGCCATCAGGCCGAGGTTTCAGCAAATGCGAAAGGCCATGAGAGTCACATGGAATTTTGTAATCCAATTTGTATTGGTTTTTTATATTGATAGTTTCTCCTCCATCTTGTTTCTCTTCCTCCCCCTCACTGTGTTCACCATCACTACAACAATCCTCAATGACTGTGCCTTGACACACTGGGTCCACACCAGTCCTCTTCTGAAAGTCCTCTGGACACACAGGCTCTTTTTTGGCATTAGCTCCAAGTTGTTTGCCCCCACCAGTGGAAGCAACAAATGCAGGGCAGTTGTAAATTCCAGATGTGCCACAAGATGGGAACGTCCTGGCCAGGGCAGCTAAGTGTTTACAAGCCCAGTTCCTTTCTGAAACTGGAGGACCTTCAACAGTTACTGAAGCTGTGTCACTACCAGAGAAGTCACAGCTTTCGAACAAACTGAGGACAACACCAAGCAAGTGGGCAGAGCTGCCTTGTGAAAAGGAGCAGAAACGAGCCTGGCAGGTTCCCGGGCCACGGATTTGTAACTGAGCCCCTTCAAAGTTACAGTTGTCAAGTTGGACATGACCCCAGGATGTCTACAAAGAGCAAGGAGACGAAATTAATTACAACTAAATAAGTGCAGTTTAATCAGATTTTAAGAACTTAATAAATTCAGACTTTCATTTGACCTCTCAAGATACTGAAGTAATTGTAGAGGAGCATGAGTGTTGTTTTACTAAATAACAGCAGGGCTATAAACTATCTGACAATGACCGATGTGCTGATTTTCAGTTCATATCAAAATTGATATTGTTTTTTTATGATTCATGAAGCATCTGAGAAAAGAGTGCAACTGATGATTACTTTTTACTCATTGAATCATTCATTGCAGCTCACCAGAGCAACTTACTGAGCAACGGAAATGTTTTCTGAACTTTTGCTACTTGGCACATCTTTACAGCTGACTGTGAAACCCCTTTTCCTGTGTTCCATGTGCTTTACTTGTGTTTCCCTTTGGAAAGCTCAAAAACTCATCCACATCTGCAATGGTGGTCTATGTTTCCAGATAGTTGCTAAATTAATAATACCAGAGACTGTTTGCTGTAAACGTTTTGATCATGCAAATCTAATCAACCAGAAGAGGAAAGAAAACACTTGTAAGTATTGTATTTGACTATTGCAGCCACGTTTTAGAAAAATAAAACAAAAATATAGAAAATACAAAAAGGGAAAGATGGTCTGTATATGTTTTGGTAGGCTTTATGGATTTTCTAGACAGAGAGGGAAATTGAAAACCTAAAAAGGAGTAGTTAAGTCCTCCTAATTGAACATCAAATTTCTGCCTCCAGGGCCAAAAATGGCAGAAGTAGCATTTAAACCATGTCTGAGGTGGCATCCGTGGTCAAAAAGGAAGAAAAACTGGCAATACAATTGGGGAAAAAACTTGAACAATAGTCAGAAAGTGGCAAAAAAAGGTCCAAATGCAAAAAAGGAGTTTAAAGTGACTAAAAAGGGCAAAAAGCAGTCAAAAAATAAAGTCATGAGTTATTGTCATGCTGTAATTCATGCCAATGTTCGTTTTAAAAAAATGTGTTTATTAATCAACACCAAAGATAGGGAACTGCAAAATAATGGCACTATAAACCATAATTTCAAAATAGGGAAAAATTCATCACAATTAGATATTTTTTGCAAATCGTTCGGCCCTACGTCTCACGTTTTACTTCTTTTGGAAATGAAAATCAACTGCTTCCAATGGTTTTTTCATCCCTTCTTAGCCCTGAAAAATAAAAAAGTTCTGAATTTCAATGTTCATTTTTGAATTAAAAAACAACAACAACAAATAACCAAGGGAAAATTCAATCACCAGAACATACACAGTCCAAGAACCCTGCAGACAGAATTAATTTTGTTAATCTTTGATGTTTTGCTGAGCTTTTTTGTGCCACTGTTACTTGAGAAAAAGGCAGCAATAAACATATCTTGGAAAAAAAAACAATGAAAGTGTCTCAACAAGCTCCTCTTTACCTTGTAGACAACAGTAGAAAACCATGGCGGCATGAAGACCAGGTTGCAGAGCCTGGCTGTGGGACACTGCTGCTCCATAGACACCAGGAGGGCCACCTCACCCAACCGCCCCAGTCCAACCAGCTCCACAGGCACCTTCAGCAGCACCTCAGCCTGCTCCTCGTACACCCCTGGGTGGAGAACCACTCGGTCGTAGGGTCCCACCATCCCAAGAGCCCCCCGCAGAGTCTCAAACTCACACCCGGGTCCCACATGCCAAACCCTGCGGTCTTTCCTGCGGCGGAAGAAGAGGAGGCAGGCGGAGGACTGAGGTTCTGGTCCGTTCTGGGTCCAGGTCCGGGTGGCCAGCACATGCTGTTTCAGCGCGTCTCTCCAGGAAAGGGGCTCCAGGTGGGGCTGACTGGGCCAGTTGGGATGTCGGCACTCTGGGCAGCCGAGGCAGAGCTGCCTCCAGCGGGTGTTATCCAGAGAGATGACGAGCTCCCTCCAGGCACGGCACACCTGGCAGCAGCGACCCAGGTCAGGCAGAGGCAGGTAGGCTAAGATAACCCTCCACAGCTCCACGGGGAGGCTGCCCACCTCCATGGCAGCAGAGACACCAGCTGGGGAGCAGCGTGACGGTGGGGGCACCTGGAAACAGACGGTCACACGCAGGCGCAGTGAGCGTGACAGGAAGCTGCTGCTTACCCAGCCCGTTACACAACAACAAAGCAGATGTAAACAGCTGAGTTACACATAAAAAAAAACAGATAAACATGGAAAAAGCTAAGTTTAATATCAAACCAGATGGACTGTGGTTGTTGCTGCAGCTGAAAAGCATGGCTCAAGTTAGGAGGAAAAACACGCAGCGACATAAATGTAACAGTCAGTAACATGCGCTCGTGTGCTGTCAACTTGTTTTTTTCCTCCTTCTGTTAATTTTATTGAAATTTTTTGAACAACTGACGACTCGTTGGCGCTACCAGTGTTAGCATACCACATCACAAAGCACAGGACAGCCTCGCTTACCCTTTCAAGATCTGTCCATCGTTAAGTGCATCAACACATGTCCATCCGAGGATCAGATCTCTCCGTCTTTTCTCACACGCCTCACTGCCTCCAGACACCATTGTAATCCATGATAACTTCAGATGTGTCATCGAAATCCACATACCAACCAGACACCACGAAACAACCGGAGAGCTGCTCCGTCTTCCGCTTCCAAATGTGGGCGTTTACCTCATGAGCATGGACCGCTCTTCACAGTGTTGTTAACCACTTCAAACTCATGTAATCCAGGCCTGCATGTATGTCTGTGGTTAAGCTATACACTGACGAAAGTGGATGGCGCAATTTCATTCTCATTCCCAGCTTACCTCTTACATCTCTGCATCAAGCCCAACCCAACAAAGTGGTACAGTGAAATCTTTTCACACTACAGTTCAAGTATCCCACAGTCTTTTTAGGCCTCTTTTTTATTTTTATAAAGCTAGTAAGGTGAATTCAGGTAAATTGGGACAGTTTTTGTGATCCCACCTTGTGATATTCTTGGCATGAACTGCAAAAAACCCCGGTATGATTAATTTCTGTGTATCAACAGATGGGGGAAAGTAGGTTAAGATGACTCACCTCCTGCCTCCAGGCAATAGCACATATTTTTGTCATTTGACCAAAAATTCTACAAGCACCCTCTATTTTGCTGTCCGATTGTGATTGAGAGACACACGTGGTAATATGTGTTTTCATGACAAAAAGCTGTTTTTTGCTCATGAAAGTAAGTTTGTCACATTTCAGCCAAAATAACTCTAACATGAAAGCAGATTTATCCAGGTCCAAAAAAAAGTGTATCATCAATGCTAATGGTTTGCCAGCGTATTAAACCATGTGAACAGTTTAGCTTAAGTTAAGCCCCAATTGTCAAGCAGGATCATGTTCCCCCCTCCCCTAAATAATGGCTGTGGGGTAAAATGAGCCAGTGATTTAACTGGTGTGAACCCTGTCAGATGATGTCAAGCACATTACTGAGAATGTCCTTCATGTTTTAACAGTATCTAAATCAGAGCATCACAATTACAGTAACTTGAACATTTTACACTTGCAACATGATGCATGATTTATTGTTTGAGTGACTGTTTTGGACCATGACAAAGTGACAGATGTTCTGGTTCATTTGCAGGGCTGTTAAACCTAATTTAAAGTTCCCTTTAGGATAGTTCAAAATGATGCAACTACTGACAGAAAACATCCTGAAATAAAGGTTTATCTTTTGTTTTGCCTCTTTGCCTTGTCTAGAGGGACAGCAGAAGAACATAATATCTTGATTTAGCATTTGCCCACTTAGTGGACTGATGGATGGACATTCCTGCAGTCAGCATGCCATTATTCAAAACCTGCAGCATTTGTGGTTTTATGCTGTGTAATAAAACTGCACGTTTTAGAGTGTCCTTTTAATGTGACCAGCCTAAGACACACCTGTGTAATAATCATGTTGTATTATCAGACCCTTGAAATGCCACCCGGTGAGGTAGATGGATCCCAAGGGGCTCGAGCTCATCTGAGATGAACTGATGCAAAGAAGGAAAGTGCGCTGTGGTCTATTATATATGTTTTTTGAGAATCATGGATATTGTCTCGGCTGCACGGTGGCGCAGCGGGTAGCGCTCCAGTCTCACAGCAAGAAGGTCACCGGTTCGAATCCCCCTTTCGGCATGGCTGGCCTTTCTGTGCGGAGTTTGCATGTTCTCCCCGTGCATGCGTGGGTTCTCTCCGGGTACTCCGGCTTCCTCCCACAGTCCAAAAACATGCCCACGTTAGGTCAATTGATCACTCTAAATTGACCGTAGGTGTGAGTGTGTGCGTGAATGGTTGTTTGTCTCTATGTCAGCGATTGACTGGCGACCAATCCAGGGTGTACCCCGCCTCTCGCCCAATGACAGCTGGGATAGGCTCCAGCCACCCGCGACCCTGATTAGCAGGATAGACGGTCTAGAAAATGAATTGGATGGATATTGTCTCCTCCAGGTCAAAGAGGAAAAGAAAACCTGGATTGTTCTCAGCACAAAGGTCAAAAGCCAGCATCTGTGATGGTATGGGAGCGTGTTAGTGCCCATTGCATCATGGGGAACTTGCACATCTGTAGAGGCACCGTTAAAGCTGAAGGGTACACACAGGTTTTGGAGCAACACATGCTGCCATCCAAGCAATGTCTTTTTCAGGGACGTCCCTGATTATTTCAGTAATCCTGCACCTGTCACAACAGTAAGGCTTCGAAGTGAAAGAGTGCAGCTACTAGACTGGCCTAACTGCAGTCCAGACCTGTCTCCCTTTGAAAATGTTTATCTGTAAATGTGGACTGTTGAGCAACTGAAGTTGTACATCAAGCAGCAATTGGAGAGATTTCTAGCTCCAAAGCTTTAGCAATTAGTGTCCTCAGTTCCCAAATGATTGTTGAGTGCTGTAAAAAGGAAAGGTGGTGTAATACAGTAAACATGAATCTATCCCAGCTATTTTTCAATGTGTTGCAAGGTATTATGAATTAAAACCTTTCTTAAAGTATTTCATGAGTATTATACTGCTCAGAGCAAAGTTTGTGCAACTTAGCAAAACCTCCATTTGTTTTAGATACTAACATCAAAGTGGACTGCAACTTCATGAAAGTCAAGGTCACTTGAGTTTCTTGAAAATAAATGATATCCTTAAATGTATTTTGTTACCTTTTATCTAGAGATCTTACTGGGAAAGAGGCAGCGATGTTATTGTGTAGTTGCTTTTCACTGTTGTTGTAATCACTACAGGGTTCAGCTTCAGTTTTGCATGAACCAGATGTTTGAGGGGCCGACAAGCCAGTAATAGAGGACCAAGTCGTTGTTCTGTTGGTGTGCTTATTTGTCCACTAGGTGGCAACATTTTTCTACTGAGAACTCAATGTGACATAGAAGGGTGTTTTGAAGAAATACACACAGAACTACCTTAAAGAATTTTTGTTACCCTTTCTGGACGTTTTACAGTGCTTCTTCACTGAAAACACTTAAAAACTCAGCAGAAGAAGTTTTCATGATGCAGTCATGCAAAGGTGTTGAATCATTTTCTATGCATTATTTATACATTTTCTTCTTCCTTTTGTAAATACTTGGATGTTGTACAGAAAATGCCTTTTAAAGCCACAAATGATGTGAAAAATATAGGATAGAAAACAGGTTGCTGTGCAGCTCTCATTTCTTGCAGGCACTTGAAATATTTTTTTTTATATTTAAGGATTGTTGGAGGATTTAAGTAAAAACTTTCAATGCTCAGATCAGCTGGAACAGGAATCTTTCTCATAAAGCAAAACAAGATCCTCATGCTCCACCAGGAATAACCTTACCAGGAGCTCCTGTGGTGATAAAAACTCATCCTCTCTATGAGTCTCATCTGGAAAAGTTTATTTTTAAAATTTTTTTTATCCAAGGTGTTCGCTAAAGAAGAAGACAAATGTCACACAGTTTTTTGTTACGGTTTGAATTCAGTGCTGTGACTTGAATTGAGATACTTGTTACCTTAAAAAATGATGGTTATTTTTATAGTGTAATTTTATGTTCTCTACTACTGGTTTTTCCTGCTCACATGCCCTGTTGTCGAGATAAAGTTTAACAGCTTCCAACCCCCTTACCTCCATTAAACACTTAGGGAGTCATGTATACATTACTGCTGTTAAACTGAAATTAACATGATTGCCAAATCCTCTGTGAATTCAGTCCTTCACTGTGAGATGTGCTGCAGGCAACTGCAGACCCTGAGCATGAACAATTCACACTCCTCTTGTCTGAATATGTTTTTTCATGTTTTAACAATCACAAAATGACAGTGACAATGTACTTGCTGAGCCTGTTTTTTCTAACTCAAGAAGCATATGGGTCCACACAAATCATTTTCCTATTCTTCTTGAGAACGGCACTACAGAATAAAAGCCACATTGAACATTACAAAAACATCAATATAAAAACTGTAGAAATTTGGCTCCTTCCTCTACATGGCAGGGGTGAGCCAGAATGTATCTCTTGTGACGTTCCTCTGTCGTCAAATAGGCCTTGTTGACTTGTCAGTGCAACAACTATGGTCAAGTTTTTCATCACTGGGGCTGAAATCATAAGTCTTGGGGAGTCAGAGAAAGAATATCAGAGATGAAACATCACAGAGCGTTGACACAGCCACCCTTTTGTAAAGCCAGGAAAACCTAGGGGGGCACAATAGAGATGACAGACATCAGCTCTGGAGCTATTGTCTGAGAAACGTTTTGGTTCTCAGGACTTGCGTTGATCAGCAGACTGCAAACAGCCACAGAAAGCTCAACTCTTTCTTCCAAAGCTCTAGATAATGTGAGGCAAGTCCGCTTTGCAAAACTGTTTTATTCCTCTTTCTTCCCTTTACTCGTTCTAAGAAACAGATACTTCTGTTTTCCATTAACACATGAAAGGTTCACTGGTTACACTGTGACTTTAGCTGGAATTTAGGGCTGCTCTCCCACAGAATATCATTTAAGGATCTTGAATTGGAGTGTAGTGACAGGAAACCCAGATGCAGTGGGGCGTCTGATCCAAATTCATGCTTTGTTGGTGTCTTTTGTTGAAGGGCAAAATGCTTTACTTCACTTGAAATTACCTGAAACTGCTGATCTACGAAATATTCATTTGCTTTGCCAGGTTAATCATAAGTAAACACCCAATTCCCATGAAAATTGTGTGGTGTCATATTGCAGGTCAATTACTGGGAATGAAGAGTATGTATGCCAAGTAATTCATCAGAACAGTCTGTATATTGTTTAACTTTGGCTTTGTCAATAAACTTATTTTTTCTTCCTAACCTCAAAGAGTTTTGAAATTTCACATTCAAGTCTTTTCTTCCTTAAACAAGTGGAGAGTGTGTTGTACAAAGGGAGTCTGAGGTTTTGAATTTCACAATTCAACTATGAGAAAACTGATGTTGTTATGATATAAATATGCAGTGTGTGCACTATACAAGGAGGGTAAAGAGAAGGTATGAGGGAAATGCAATGTATGTTTGTCATATGGGAGAAAGTGATGACAAGTCAGCAAGTCCAGACACGACTCGCAGCGTCAGAGCAATAGTTACACATGTGGAATGCAGCGTCACAGATATACCCCAACTCAGTGCTTTTTTTTTCTACCGGGGGGTAAAGAAGCAGTGACGCCTCAACCCCCAATCAGGCTCTTTGTCAATCCAAGAAGTTCCCCGTCATTTCCCGTAATCCCAAGAGACCGGCTGGCTGGCTCTGACTCTTCTCTTTGCAGACTCTCACTTCCTCATGTTGAATACAAACTTAAGTGCTGCTGAAACTTATTGTTTGTTATTGCTATAGAGCAAACTGCATTATGAGCAGTACTTGAGCACACCTATCTGCTTACCTCTCAAAGGAGAGAAAAGGGTGTTAAATAACAAGTTCATGATTCATTCCTGATTTTCCCAACTGCAGTTTACACCTTAATTAACTCAGCTTTTGTGTATGGTTTCGGTGTTCGGTATGTACAGTCGAAAAGCACACTAAGATATGGTAACCACTGAGGTAACCACTCATGATAAAGCAGCCTTTCTGAAGTGCACTCCACTACACACTTGTATATAAGCAGAATTATTAAACCTTTTATCTGTTCTGAGGGACACCTGGCAACATAAGAAAAAAGGCAATATGAGATAGAGCATTGAATGAAAAAGTTATAGGATACTTGCTTGGTACTTTTATGGCCATAAACACACGTTTTGTGAGCTGTGAAGTTGGTACGGTTATACAGGTTTACTCTACCCTCTTCTCAATTACAGTTCAAAAATATGAAAGAGAGCAAAAATGCATGGAAGAACAGGTTTAGTTGGGGAAAGGTTAAATGTTCAGACAGAAATGAATTTAGGGAATCACCAAAGTCACAACCTTAATAATATCTAAAATACCCTACATATCTCAAAGTTAAGACCAGATGTTTATTTGAAGATGTTAGGAATTCCACTGAAAAATATAAAATCTTTTTTACAAAGTAAGTGTGACATAATTGGAAAAAACTGATTTGTTAACATCTGTACAACATCTGTGTTAAGTGTGAAAGCATTAACGTGGTGTTTTAGTTTTGGTGATGGCCTGTCACGCCTTCTACTGAAATCCTTGTATGCAGTAGCATGCAAATTGTTTTCATAAGTGCAAAGCCATGACCCCAAAGCAGGTTCACTTGAGTTTGTTTGGATTTGGTGTTTGAGTTTGAATTTTTCATAATAGTGGATTTCTGCCTTGCAAAGATAAAATTGCTGATTAAAAAGGAAGTTCTGTAATATCCAAACATCTATGTGTCATGCTGTCAAACAGGATTTCATCATACTTCTTGTTAGGTCTTTAAAAGCATAATTTCCCTTTTAGGGGTTAGATACAGCTTTGCTCTATAGCATATTCCTATAAACCTAATTACAGGAATGATGGCGTCAGAAACAGCTAAAAATGAAAATGCCTCTGGACATTTTTCACCTTCCTGTGGTTGCTCTGTGATCATGCTCCAAAACCATCCAATATCAGCGGACCGATATTAGGGGAAACCCACTTTCATAGAAAAGTGTTTCCCTTATTTTGTGGGTCACATGCAGCCTGTCATGTCAATTCACTTCAAAAATATGTTAAAAACTTTCCAGTTGAGTGTCCACATGTCATATGTCACCAGGTTTGCACAAGTCTTATTTCTGTTACAGCATATTATAAAATAGAGTTGACCATAAAAGGAAACTGACAGCATTGTTCAATCTGTTGGCATCACTTCGAGGCTTTCGTTTAAAAAAAGAAATAATCAGACCTAAAAGTATAAGTGGAGCATCTATAGTTGCTTATTAAAAGATCAAAACTTTAATTGTGTAGATCCCTACGGGGACAGGTAACCCAGTGCTTGGTTCTTTGCACTTACACATTCTTTTTTGCTTTGTGAGAATAGTGATCATGACATGATAATGCCAGACAGATGTGTTGGAGCCTGTTAAGAATGCGTCAAGATTAAATCCCATGAAAAGTTTTTGGCACACCTCCTGTCATTTCGCCAGAATGTCTGACACTCGAGCCAGTAGCTCACAGACGTCCTATGGGTTGCAATAATTGTCTTTAGGTGCTTGTATTTCAGGTTTATAAGTGAACTTTTATTGCATGTGTAAATGAAATTTGCCATTTTGCCTTAGCTGAATAAGGCAGCCACGGACTGAGAAACAATTACAGGAAGTGAATAACATGCATTGAATGGTCATAGGTGGGCATTTGTGATAGTGACCTCTGTGTTGGAAAAAATGCCTCTCAGCTGTGCTCAACCAGTCTTCTTGTTAGAAAAGAAAACTGAGGTGTAAATTGAACAGTAAATTTTAACTGACCACACACTTGGATGAAAAGATGCTTTCTTGGGTGTTAAACCTTTTCATGAACCTTGCATGAAAACCAAATGTGCAAAAAATGCTGTATAATTCAGATATTGTTTTTTTTTATCTGAAATCCATAGGAGGCCACTTTTTTTCCAATTTAGTAACATTTTTTTTAAACATTTACTGCAACAGAAGTGTAGCCACTATCCAGAGGGCATTTTTTGTGTTTTACCCATCAGAGAGTTGAAAGAGAACTATTTTGTGCAATGCCCACTTTTAAAATTCTATAATAATTAAAAATATATTTAGATAAGAAACTTATTTTGTATATCTTTCACAGCACATGTATAAGCCCAACATTTATCTAAATTTTATCTCAGGAAATCTTGTGTTAATGAAAAAAACTGAAGCAAATCTTCACTCTACATTCATAAGTTTGATATCTGGTTCTTGATTTGTACATTTTTCATTTTTCAAAAGTCCTTTTTCTCTTTGTAGCAAACTGTGTACAGATGTCCTTTTGTATTTGCAATCTATGCCCTTCACTGCTGGAACAATGTAAACTTCCCTGTTGTGGGATATATAAAGGATTATCTTATTTTAATCAATAAATAAAAAGACGCAAAAAATAAAGAGACAATCAGATTGACAGATGTTACATCAGACACATCGTAATAAACTTGAGCAGATTGCTGACTAGCAGTAATAAACATCAATAAATTTTCTTCTTGGTACACAAGGAAGTATTGAATGTTTTTATACCAGTTTCAGTAGCTCTTGAGACTTTAATTCTACTTTCCAGAGAGGAAACTCCAAATGACTGGACCTGAGTTTGTCATTCATCAGCCCCTTATTCACAGATAACAATCAACATTTTCTTGCATGCATCACCTGAATAGAGTCATGATTTATCAGGAGCTTATCAGTAGCTAATCAGTAAGCTTTGTGTAAGCAATGACACATAGTAAAATAAAATCTCGGGGTCTCAAATCCTTTCTCTTAAGCATTCCTCTATTATGAAAAAACTACTCTTACAAATTTTTAGTCACTGTGTTTTTCCTAATCATGACTTTACAGGTGACAAATGTGCTTTAATATGAGCCCTCGTATCTGTCAATCCAAAAATCCTTCCCGTGTAAATTCCCCGCAGTCAACTCTCCAAGTTTGCGCAACAACTGAGTGAGAGGAATGAGTCACTTCCAGGAGCTGCCTATAAAAGGAGACGCTCTCCCCTTTCCAGCGCTAGGTTCAAACAGCAGAGCAAAGAAACAGCTACAGCTGAAGGAAGATAAGGAAAGGCTGAGGAGAAACTGAAGTGAGCCAAAAGAACAAGAAGAGGAGAAGAATAAGAACTTTTCTTTACTTTTTACAATAAGCCTCAACAGACAGCCTTCTTTTTCCTAAGTTTTAAGGAATAATTTTTTCAGATAAAAATGATGAACAGCAGAGTTATTGTCACCGTGATTGCCATGCTCCTGGCCTTTTCGACCATCAGTGAAGGTGAGACTTTTGGTTGTCAAAGGTTAAATGCAACAAAATCAAGCTTTACTTCTCTTTCTTCATTTTTTCCACTCAAAAATAATTGTTTTGCATTGTTGTAAAAGTTTCTGCACACAGTGTTGCACTTAGTAACCATGTTTCTTCCGCATTTGTCCTATCAGGAATGAGCCTGGGAGTGGAGAGACACTGCCGCTGCATCAGGACAGAGAGCAAACCCATCGGCCGCCACATTGGGAAGGTGGAACTGATTCCTGCCAACTCCCACTGCGAGGACACTGAGATCATGTAAGAGTCTTTTCCATGGCCTTCATCTCCTCTACATGGTGACAAAGTCAGAGAACATGTCATTGTTACTCGATGTTGTTTCCAATAAGGTGCTCACCTGAATCTGTCTTTGTTGCTTGGTGTTGCAGTGCCACTCTTAAAACAACAGGTGATAAGGTTTGCCTGGATCCAGAGGCTCCATGGGTTAAGAAAGTCATTCAGAGGATCATGTCCAAGTAAGTTTGAGCCCATGATGGAACATTTGTTGACTAACTGGGTCATTTAATGGGATAAACTTGGATATTTTCTCGCCGAAATGTTCTCAAACTGACCATTCTTTCATTTCTTTCCTCTGCAGCAGAAGACGCTGAGCAGACCAGGAGCGATGTGCTTCATAAAGTTCCTGAAGAAATGAAACATTAACCAGTATTTTTACTTGAGATTACAATTTCATCCTCACATCTCATACCATTTTGTACAGAAGGGGTTGGTAATGTTGTGTTCAGCTGTTCTCTGACTTTGCAAACAGCATGTGCCTAAGTGAAGTTTTGTTTGTATCAAACATGTATTTATTAAGAAGTCTGTGTGTGTTGGTGTTAATGTCCCTCTTGTTTTATGTTGCTCACTTGTCTTTAATATGTAATCTATTTATTTATGTATTTATGACATGTTAGTGCATTGGATTTTGTCTACTTTGATAACACTCCAAATAATAAAATACAACAGTAAATGAAATTGAGGCTTCCTTTGATTAATTTTCTTCCAAAACAACAAAAGATGTCATCAGAGATTTTTAACATCTGTTGATAGTTGAAAGTTTCTCTGGGGAACTAAGTTTGTGTTGATAGAATTGAGTTCATTGTAAACTAAGCAGTTCCTGTTTGTGTTTCTCCGTATACAGATGTGTTATTTGCTGACCTATTTCCTAAAATGTAAGTAATGAATAACGATTCGTACAGTAAAAGAGGAACAATTGCGCGTCTGGAACTGGAAGGAAACATGTTGGCTTAGACTCAACATTGCAAAAACTCAAAATCTTACTGAGTGCATCCTTCAAATTTCTAGACAAAATATCTCATCACTCTCAATGTAAGTCACAGTTACCTGAAGTGAAACATTTCAGTCCCATATTGGAACTTCTTCCCGTCTTGGATATCTTGTTGAGTGAAACAGTCTTGAAAATATCTTGATTTAAGTCATTTCTCAGTTAGAACAAGCTTTGATTACTTATCATCAGGTTTTTAAGCTGATGACTTATTTTTTTATGATAAATCATCCTGTTTCAAGAAATGGACTCAGCTTGAATTAAGAAAATGAATTTTTATTTAGGTATGCAGCTCATTAAAAACTTTTTATGAGACACAAAACTTCTCAATACAAGAAATCATGGTTAAAATGAGTTTTCTTAGATATAATCAAGGTCTCTCTTGTCTAGTAAAACTTAAATTTACTTTCTTATTTTAAGATGTCTTCCCAAGAGAATTTAAACTTGTTCCATAGGCAGACATTTGCGTTTGTCACAAGCAAAAAGATCTAATATGAATTTTTCTTAACTAATTTTTAGACTGGCCTTTTCCCAGTGTATTATCATGTCGAGATAATGGCACTAGCATTTACTTATTAAAAGATATTTATCAAAATATAGAAAACATCTCACATTTTTTATTTGTATCAAGAAAAATGCACTTGTTATAAGTGAGAATACACTAATCTTAAGGTATTTCATTGAGGTTAGATATTTTTATTTGTTTTGGAAAGTCTTTACAAGCCAAATTTTCTTGTTCTATTGGCCGATAATTTTGCTTAGTTTAAGGAAAATACCCCAATTGTTTTTGAAGGTTAGCTTTTTTGCAGTGAACAAGATATTTTGGAGAATAATTTTATATCTTCTGGGACAGAAATTCCTTAATATGTTGTGTGAATCTTAACATGTACATGATAATGTGACACTAAAACAATTATTCTTATAGAGTTGAGATAGAAGAATCCTATCTTGATGCTTGAAGTGTGTCCTGAATCAAAGCTTATCACAGTCAATACTATAGATCAATGCCGCATGGTGGATCTGATTACATCAGTGTGCCCACTACAAGGCCTGAGCCTGAGTTTGATATTAGAAAACAAACTACATAGTCCAAGACAAGCAGAGGGTTTCAATAAGTATGAATTTTGCTTTGCCTCTTAATTGCACAAAACCATGTCTTTTATTTAGCACTCAAACTGCCACATTGTCTGTCAGTACAATCAGACTGCACTTTAGGGCACCTGCACTTCTTAAGGGCACCTGCACTTCTAACAACATGAAGGAACCTCCCACTATCTGCAACCTTTATTATTTTCTCCTGGATTCTGATTAAAGGGATGTCAACTGCACATTTCAGCGGTATGGCTGCAGATGTTTTGTATGCCACTTTTTGGAAGTATTTTTTTAATGTGGCATAATGATTAGGACTGAATGATTTGCAAAAATAACCTAATTGGGAAATTGAAATGGCAATTTATTGTGCAATGATTATTTGGTTCCCCATGTGTTGTTGATAAAAATATGTTATGATATCTGGTCACTCATTCCAGAAAGTGACACCCCAATATTATATAGTCATCAAACATAGAGCAACTTATTTCCAGCCTTTATTTCTTGAAATGTTCATATTATGGCTTGCAGATAATAATAATAATAAAAAAACAGAATTCAATGCCTCCATGAATTAGAATATTACATAAGATCAATAATAATGGATATTTCAAACAGAAACATAGAGTGAAGTTTTGCTACTATTTGATCACTGGTCAAGTTTTCTCCCAATTTTTGCCCCCTCTTCAACAATTTTTCCTGCACTTGACCATTTTTGTCACCTTACACTTATTTTCATTGTGACTTCTTGCCATTTTTTGCTGTGAATGTTCTTCTATGTCAAAAAAGTTTAAGATTCTTCTTCTTCTTCTTCCGCCCACTTTTTTGGATCGCTTCTTCTTCCACAAATTTCAACCGATTTTCACCGATTTTCACTTCAAAACGACCGGCTGATTCAGGACTGGTGCGCTATGACTTTTCAGAAAGATTTCACTTATACTTTCAGAGATATTTCACTTTTTTCCCGATTTTCACACGCATAGAGAATGAATTGGACTTGGAATCATTCAGGGAATTTCTTCAGCCTCATTCAGACCCTTCTCATTCAGTCATACTTTCAGCCAGAAACTTCATTCTACCTGCAAAATGTTCAGCCATCATTTGGCTTTCTTCAATATATTTCAGCTTCTTTCTAGCTTTTATAGTTTCTTCACAAAACTCCTTGAAAGGTCATGAAGTTTATCAGTCCTTGCAGCAGTTTAATATTGGTGTGTATGTGGTGGAATGTTCAAACTGTAGAGTGAGGATTTGAATTTTAGAGTGTGGACCAGGAGAGAAATGACCTGCAAACTTTTTGGAAAAACAGGCCTAGGGGCCATAAATTTCACTCCACATACACAAATTTGGGCTCAAAACGTAGGTAATCTTGTTCTGCTTCTGATTAAGGGAGACTTGACACCAAAAGGACAAAGGACAAAACCACTTTTTTAACTCACATTTCTGGTAAAACCTGTGGCTCGACAGACATGAAATTTACATCAATAGATACTCCTAAGCCTTGGGAATCTAATGGTGGTTTTGGTTTTCTGCTAGCCCTTACGGTTTTTGCACAGGAACAGGATATTCACACCCTTGTCCCTGGCTCAAATCCAGCTCCTCATCAACTGTCTGTCAGTTAAATCAAACAGCTGCAGCTTCGACAGCCTAACGAGCAGGTTACCATGGAGACCTGTGATCTGACACACCTGTTTATACCTACAGATCAAAACAATGATGAAGAAAGATACTCAAGTGATTGTTTCTCTGCACCACTGAGCAACACAGCACACACACACACCCACACACACACACACACACACACACACACACACACACACACACACACACACACAAACACACACACAAACACACACACCACACACACACACACACACACACACACACACCACACACACACACACACACACACACACACACACACACACACACACACAAACTTTCTAGTGAAATAAATGTCTTTCATTGTGATTCATCCATTTCCTTTAATTCAGATGATTATTTAATTCACCCATTCATATTTTCATTTTGGACATTATTTCAATCCATTCATCCTTTCATCCAAGATTTCACGTTCATGTTCAAAAGTTCTCCTTCAAAATTTTGCATTCAGCAGTTCAGCGCAAGCTTTTTCAAGATTCATTCAACCATTTTCAGATAAATTCAGTCACTCAGCATATTCAGGATTCTGCATTAGCAGTTCAGCGCAAGCTGCTTCAGCTTCTGCATTCACAGCGCAATTTCTTCAGAAATTGCTTTTCTAGTGTAAATCTAGTAATCAGATTTGCATTGTTCAAGTCTTTGGAGCTTGGTGAGGGTGGTAAGAAATGTATTTTTAAGGCATTCTCCTTGTACGGAGGGATGTACTATTCATTGAAAAAGTCTGATTAGATGCATAGAAAATGATGCCACATGGCAAGCACATACATTAGAGGGAAGAAAGGCGCCCAAAAATGTGAATATTTCTCAAAGGAACATGTTCGAGTTTGTTCTCATTTACTGTGCTGTTGCTGCCCTGCATGTATTAGTAAGAGCTGTTGTACGTTTCAGCAATCTGACTGAATAGCCCTTAGGTCATTGCTGTGAATGAAAAAGGCAATATACTGCACTCTACTCAACAATACTACGCTGTGCTCAACTATACTCAACAATACTCGACAATACCACGCCATTGTCAGCAATACTCAACAATGCTACGCTGTACTCGACTATACTCCACTATACTCAACAATACTACACTATACTCTACTTTACTCAACTATACTACGCTGCGCTCAACTATACTCAACAATACTACGCTGCCCTCAGCTAACCAGATTACGGTTAACATAACTTCACTCGACAATACCACGCTATACTCCACTATACTCAACTATACTCAACAATACTGCACTATACTCTACTATACTCATCAATACTACGCTATACTCAACAATACTCAACTATACTAAGCTGTGCTCAACTATACTCAACAATACTCAACAATACTAAGCTATGCTCAACAATACTACACTATACTCGACTATACTCAACAATATTACGGTTTACTTAACTTCACTCGACAATTCCACGCTTTACATCACTATACTCCACTATACTCAACAATACTACGCTATACTCGAATATACTCCGTTATGCTCAAAAAAACTATGCAATACTCTACTATGCTAAACAATACTGCACTATACTCAACAATACTACACTATACTCGACAATACTCAACTATACTACGCTGTGCTCAACAAAACTCAACTATGCCACACTATACTGGACGAAACTCTACTATACTCAACAATACTCCGCAATACTCTGCTATACTCAACAATACTTCGCTATACTCTGCTTTACTCCACTATGCTCAACAATACTACGCTTTACTCCACTATACTCAACAATACTCCACTAGACTCAACAATACTCGACAATACTAAGCTATGCTCAACAATACAACACTATACGCGACTACACTTAACAATACTCCGCAATACTCCGCTATACTCAACAATACTTCGCTATACTCTGCTTTACTCCGCAAATACTCCGCAATACTCCACTAGACTCCGCTAAACTCCGCAATACTCTGCTATACTCAACAATACTCCACAGAACTCCGCTATACTCAACAATACTCCGCTATAACTCTGCTATACTCCGTTATACTTAACAATACTCCCCTATACACAATAATACTCCGCTATACTCAAAAATACTACACTATACTCTACAATGCTCAACAATACTGCACTATACTCAACTTCACTCGACAATACCATGCTATACATCACTATACTCCACAATACTCAACAATACGACGCTATACTCGACTGTACTCCGCTATACTCAAACGAACTACGCTATACTCTACTATGCTAAACAATACTGCTATACTCGACAATACTCAACTATACTATGCTGTGCTCAACAAAACTCAAACTCAACAAAACTCAACTATGCCACAACGAAACTCCACTATACTCAACAATACTAAGCTATACGCGATGATTCTCCGCTACACTCAACAATACTACGCTTTACTCCACTATACTCAACAAAACTGCACTATACTCTACAATACTCAAAAGTACTCCACTAGACTCAACAAACCTCGACAATACTAAGCTATGCTCAACAATACTACACTACACGCGACTACACTCAACAATAATCCACAATACTCCGCTATACTCAACAATACTTCGCTATACTCTGCTTTACTCAACGGAACTCCGCTATACTCCACAATACTCCGCCATACTCCACAAAATGCCGCATTCCTTCATAATACTGCGCTATACTCCACTATACTCCGCCATACTCCAACATACTCCGCTATACTCCACTATACTCTGCAAATACTCCGCTATACTCCACAGAACTCAGCTATACTCAACAATACTCCGCTATACTCTGCTACACTCCGCTATACTCAACAATACTCCGCTTTACTCCACAATACTCTGCTATACTCCGCTATACTCAACAATACTTCGCTATACTCTGCTTTACTCAACGGAACTCCGCTATACTCCACAATACTCCGCCATACTCCACAAAATGCCGCATTCCTTCATAATACTGCGCTATACTCCACTATACTCCGCCATACTCCAACATACTCCGCTATACTCCACTATACTCTGCAAATACTCCGCTATACTCCACAGAACTCAGCTATACTCAACAATACTCCGCTATACTCTGCTACACTCCGCTATACTCAACAATACTCCGCTTTACTCCACAATACTCTGCTATACTCCGC